>JXCR01012186.1:37888-192344 GCA_002079205.1 Phalaenopsis hybrid cultivar | reverse complement strand
TATATATATATATATAATATTTAGAAAATATGAAATCAAACTGATCCCATATCTTTCAAAGTTTTGATGAAAGAGCACTACACCTCAAGATATGTATCTATTTTGAAAGATAAGCACAAAACTTGAGGGTGAGGCTCGATCAAACTTACTAAGAAATATATGAAATCTATTTGTTCTACGACACCATTTTTATTTGTAATGCACCAAGTTCCCCTCTTTAATATGAAAAATTAAATAGGGTTTATATTAAGTTGGGTTTGGAAAACTTTCCTATAAAGGCAAGCCTTTATATTTAATTACATCTTAGATAACTGAAGTCACTTAAGAAAACTTTCCAAAAAAATTAAGGCATATTGTCTTCAGGAATTTCAAAGGATGGGACTTTTCAATTAGATCGGGCGAAGAGGTGTGAAATGGGACTTTACATTTGGAACTTTTATTATGGAATCCAAAGGAAGAAAAACTAGGGGATGTAAAAGATCCTGAGAAGACCCTCAGTGACTTCTCAAGCTATCCTACGATTTGGCTTCAATTTAGAGGAGAAAATTTAAAATTTTTCAACCTGCCACTTTTATTAGTTAGTGCTTACATTCGTGTGAAATGATCACATAAATAGCCTAGAAGATGTGAGGATTTAGGTCATGATGAATGATAACCTTGGAATCCTAAATCAAGTTAGGGCTTATATTGTATAGAATAGCTTTACAAAGGCCGAAATAAAAGTTAAGGATTTATGTCACACTACGCAAACAACCTCAAAGTTCTATGGCTTGTTATTTAATTCTAAAGAATGGTTTAGCTGGTGTAGACATATTTTACTATTGAAGATGATCGTGCTGCCCACAAATGCTAGCTTCAAGCTCCTCATCATGGCAAGTTTAAGTTTAGAAGTGTCAAATTGTGAAGACTGAGAAAAGTATCAGGTTCAAAGCTCAAGTTTCTAGTGTGTCAAGTTCAGATGTCAAATAAATTGTTTCCTGAGGTTACAGTTTCTTAAACATCACAATGGGGGTTAATTTTGATTAGAGCAACACCGGTTAGGATCCCACGGTTCCCTCGATTCGGTATCACAATTTATTTTCGAATTTACTTAGTCATAAACCCAACTTAATGAGTTTTGTACTTTCATTAAAACCATGGGAAATCTCATTAGCAACCGTAGGTTACCTCCTCTGAGGGATTTCCGATCATCTGATAGTAAAGTTTTAATTTATCTGCAAATTTTGCTTTATTTTATTTGTGATTAAATTTTGAGTTGTCTTATATTTTGACTGTTGTGGCCGTGAATTGTATCTTGTTTAATTTTTAAAGTTTAGTTCTTGTTTTGTGGCCATACCAACAGTTTTAGTTTTGACATGCAGGGTGACCATGTTATTTAACATGCAGGTCTACAAGCAAGAAACAAGAGATACTGAAAGGGAAATAAAAGTAAATTGCAGTGCAATAACTTAAAAGCGTACCTGTCGATTCTTTCTGCTCCTCCACCTGAAAGTTTAGCTTTGACAATATGTATAATATTTGCAAGGAATTCAAATTGCAGGAGTAGGTGAAGGTGTGGCTAGCAAACCCAAAGTTATGACTTTATTGAGTCTCGAAAGATCTTATTGGATGATTTTAGAACAAAAATATAGCAAGTTTAATATGCCCTTCAAAATATTCACAAGACTCCAAAGTGCTCGAAACATGACCATGAACTACTTTGAAGATTTCTTGAAACATTTTGAGTTCATTTAGAACTTGTCATATCATTCTATTAAACATTCAAAGTTAAACTAAGGTTATCCCATTTCTCAAGAAAACTTGATGTTCTACTTATCCCAAGGATAGGACACTCCATTAATCAATTGATATTTCATTTAAGAGTTAAGTGGTTGGGTGCCTCTAAGGCAGGTATGAGTCATAAAGATTGTGGTGCCCACAATTAAAGTCGGGCTTGTTGTATTTAATGATGTTAATCACCAGTCATATTATCTTCTAAATCAAAACACTTGAGTATAGAAATCGAGCTTGGTCACTACCAAGCCCTTAATAATCATAACAGGGGAAATTGTTGGTGGTTAAAATTTTGGTTTAAGTGACATATGTTCTTATTGAAGGATCACATCATCTTAAATTTTAGGCCTAAGATAAGTGAATAATCTTCTTCCTAGCTTAAGCTCATCATTAAAAATCATTTGATCTTAATTGACTTCCAAGTCGTGATGATCAAGGAAGTTAGGGTTTTTTGTTCATATTATAGAAACGGTGACAAGTGAGTTTTTACCTTTTAATCTCACTGTATTTCAATCATCCAAACATGTCATTATGATCAAAATTACCCATTTTCCCTCTGTTAACCCTAAATTTTCTTCAAGGCACCAAAATCTAAAGTTACCCCTTTGCCTTCGGGGCTCTTCACCTCACAACTCTTTAATCAAAATTCAAATGACTTTGAGAATTTAGAGTGTCATATCCATGGGTCAATTAAAACATTAGAGAAGGAAAAGTGGATTTTAAAAATGTAATTTAATTTTACATAAATAATTATTTAAATTTAGAAAGTAGTATTTTCAAAGTTGATTTTACTTAACTATCCAAAAGAAACTTTTAATTCATTATAAAAATACTAAAGATCCCCTTAGGTCAGAGAAACACTTAGACAAAATTTCATGATTTTTTGAATTAAGTTTTTATTTTTACTATTTAATTATTAACAAATTTCAATGATTTAACAAAATGGAAAATAATGTTTTAATTATAAAAATTATTTTTATATTTTTATTAAACTTTTCTAAGTTCAGAAGACTGAGAGAATCAAATTTTATATTTTTATGATTTTTAATTTATTTATTATAATTATTTTTTTTTATAAAAATAAGGAAAAATATGTTTCTAAGGTTTTAATTTTTTTTTAACTTGGAAAATATAGGAAAAATAATTTAATGAGTCCCAAGTGATCAAGAGACCATTCGACACATTTTAAAATATTTGGTATTTTTTGGGATTTTTAATTATTTTTTATTATTTTAAAGTCAAAATGAGGCTAAAAAATTAAGTATTTTTTTACTTTTATTTTTGCTAAATGCCCCTGATCACAAAGAACTTAGAAAACTACTTTTCATAATTTTTCCAAGTGTATTTAATTTATTATAATTATTTTTTTACAACAATACAAGGTTTCTTAGAAAATCAACTTTAGTGCTCAATCTTAATCAGATAATTTTTAAATTTTTATAGTGGGTACACGTGATTTTTGTACATAGTGTAGAATTAATTTTATTATTTTTTATTAGTATTTAATTTACCTAAATTACTACAAAATATATACACTTAAGCAAATATAAAAATTTACAAAATTGTTTAAGCCATCATGATATTTTTTATAAGCTTCTCCGACCATAAGAAACCTAGTAAAATTGTTCTCATAATTTTCCATGTGATCTTTAAATTTATGTTATTAAAATAATGCAAAATAGTCATCTTAGCTTGAAAAATATGATTAGAAGCATAGATATGTCCTCTAACCTTAGAAAAATTAGAAGAAATAGCCTCTCTCATGAGGAACAAAACCTAAAAATTTCAAGCCATGGTGAGCATTTTTTGATCATAATGAATTAGAATACTCCAAAGAGTATTTAATCTATTAAAAATTAGTGAGACAAAAAATAAATTTTATTTCCAGTCCACATTATTCTCCTTTATTCACTGAGTAAAAGGATATTTTACTTTTATTTTTATTATTTTTCTAGAGAAAGATATAGGTTTTTGAAGTTCAAGCAATTAATTAATTCCAAAAAAATTATATCTTTCGATCTAAATGCGCAGCGCCAACTCATCCTACGCCAGCTCCAAACTCACATGCGGCGCTCTTCCAATTAACGCCGCCATCCACCTCAGCTGCCATGTGGTCCACCTTTTTGCTCCAATGGTTCATCTGGTTTATCTCCTAGGTCCATCCAAAATAAGTGCGATTGGATGGCTCCACATCATTGTCCCCAAACGACCTAACCAGAGTTGTTCACACTAAAACATTAAGATCTTTGTCTATATGTAACCAAATCAAGACAAGTATATATATATATGGCTTATACAGTATGCAATACAGTATTAAATATGTATGGAGAATCAAAATAGGCTAGGATTAATATTGAGGCTCAACAGCTTTGTCTGGGAGGGGAGGCCTCGATCAGATGGTTGTAATAGCTTTGATTGGGTCCAAAAAACCTCCAGATAATGTCCTAGGTCATGATGAATTTTCTAATTATGATTTCGACCAAGCTTGATTTCTGGTGTTGGTTTAGAGCTATGTTATAGGCTATTTGAGAGGGGGCTTTTGTGGTGGATCAACTCCTCTTGCTCTGATGATGGCGTGGGCACAGTTAATTGGAATTTGGTAAATTGGGGAGGTGTGTGGAAATATGTCCATGTTTAAGTTGTAATGTTGAACTCAAAATTGAGCTCTTATAGTGGGAACCAGAGGGGGAAATTTGTGGGATCGAGGTGAGGAGTTCCTGGAGAGACTCTGGAAGAAAATGGGCAGATTTTCCCAAGGATTTTCCTAACTTCCCCTTTGACCGTGGAGTGGTCAACTAAAAGCCATGGCTGCCTGGTGGAGCTCAGGGCTTGACAGTGGGTGCCAAGGCTTGTTGTGGTGGAGTGAAAAAAAGAACAAGCACCCAACTGGAGTGAGCCAAGTCAGGGAGTTCAAATTTTGGGTTTTCTACATTTACGCTCGTTTAGGGTGACTATTTCCTGCAGTTGAGGTGGTCGCTGGCCAGGGTTCGAACACCTCTAGGCTCAGGGAGGTCAAGGAAGGGTAAATTATGATTTACTCCCAATGGCAAATAATGATGGAAAAGTATTTTCGAAATAAAGCTAAATATGGTTACGATCCATTAAATTAAGAAACCACTGGTCCATAGCACACCTAAGAGGTTTAGGTTGGTGAATAGGGTCCAAATAGTGGTTGTGGTGACATTGATTTGGTCACTTTGGTATGACTAAGTTAATTTGGGTGAAGCGATTCAATTTGGGTCAAATTATCTTAAAGATGGGTGTAGGGCAGGATAGACATAGCATTGAGCCCATATAATTAACAAATTTTTTGTGGGTGACTGTCATGAGAGGTTTAGAGAATAATTGAAGTGGTTTTGAATTGATTTGGTGGGTAAATTTGAAAGAATTTGGGCATTTAGTCAATTTGGGGAAGTTGGGCCAGACTTGGGTTTAGGTTGGGCTAGAGTTGGGTTAAGCCCAAATTGAGAGTTCAAAATTGTCTTGGGGAATGTCTTGAAGAACTTTCAGCATTAATTGGGTGCCAATTTTGGGGTTAGGACATTCAATTTGATAGGATTTGGGCACATGACTAAATTGTGGCAAATTTGGGGTATTTCAATTTAAGTTAAAATTGAGTGAAATTCAAGCTTAATCAAGGCCACTTGAGGGCTCAATATGATTGGTATGTATGTTAGGAAGATTTTGGGATCCAACTTGAGGCTTGAGTGGGCTATGGGGTTCAATTGGGTGAGATTAGATCATATGGTCAAAATTGGGGGTTTTGGTTTGGATCAAAATTGAGCTAAGAGCATAAGTCAATTAACCTTGAATTTGGTTTAATATGATATTTATTCTTGATGAATTTGAGTTTAGAATTGAAAATTGGGCCAACTTAGGATGAAATTGATGAACTTTTGGGGTGAATTTAGAGAAATTAGGCTTTTAAGGGCAATTTGGGGTTTTTGGTAAAAGTTGGTCAAATTGATCATATTGGGTTTAATTGAATGGTTCAAATTGGTTTTGGAGACATTTGAAATGATTTTGAGGGTTTTGGAAAAGTTTGGGCCATCAAGGATAGTTTTGTAATTTTGGCCAATTTGGAGGTATTTTTGTAAATTGGGCAGATTTGGGGAGTTTTCGGTAGTTACAAATGATTTGAGATGATTTTTGAACAAACTTGGATGATTTGGGTAATTTTGGAAATTTTGGTCAAATTTGGGATTTGACGGTCTTTTGGTAAAGGTGAGGTGCCAACCACCCTATTTGAGCCATGGATTAATTGAATCCTCTACTTTAGGTCCTTGATCTACTGGTCTATGCTAAACTTTTACCAAGGGCTAGTGGGTCTAGAGGACCATCTACATGAGTCTCCAAATGGTTAAGGGGTCAAATACAACAAGTTTAGTTTTAGGTTTGTGAGTGAGATGTGAGTGAAACTGAGTGTAGATGAATGTATTAGCTCTAGAACAACGCCCAGGGTCAACCCTAATGCCAAGATGTCCTATGGAGATGCACCTTGAGGTCCACCATATTGACCCCACCTACTAAGTGCTAGAGGTTAGGATAAACATGTGGAACTTGAAGTTGAGCAAAGGAAGGATTCAAAATTTTAATGGTGAGGTTCCTTTTCTTGTCCTCACAGAATAATCAACAGGAAGGTCCTATTACTAGATCCTAGGCTACTAAAGAGGAAACTAGACCTCAATCAAAAGTGAGGTCAACATGTCCCTTAGAGGATGGATGGTCTATTAGACCCATAATTTCCTTGTCCTAACACTCGAATTGTCACAAGACAACATTTGGGTGTAGCACATTTGAAGGTTGGTGTAAGACCACCCCATGCACTTGATAAAGGTCACATCTTCTGATTGTATCAATACAATTGAATATCATCACTGGCCAGTAATATCCAAGTCTTTTAATCTTTATTTTCATTTTTTGGCCCTTACTTGTGAGCACCACACAATCCGTCATGGACTTCTTTGATAATATTCTGTGCTTTTGCTCTGTTTAGACATCACAGCCACATCTGATTGAATGATCTTCTATAGAGGACATCACCCACTAGGGCAAATGAGATAGCTTTTCTAGGGATTTGGTATGCCTTCGACTTGTCCTCTGCAGCTTTTCAGTTTGCAAATATTCTAACAATAGCTTGCGCCAATCCTCATTGACGTGAGGAACTGCAATCATCAATACTTCTTTTTTGAGTTTGTGCAAAATTTTGAGGTAAATCTGAAACAAAACCTTTATTCCTTGCACTGTAATGTCGATGGAATCCTCCGGGGGACACACCAACCCTTTTGCAAGTTTTGTTAAAGCATTAGCATGGGCATTATCTCATTGAGGAATCTGGTACAGAGTCACATTGGGAATCTATTCCAATAGCTTCATTTTGTATCGCTGGTATTCTGCTAGCCTTGGTTTTAAAATTTTGTATTGTTTGGTGACATGTTAAATGATGAGTTAAGAGTCTTCATAAAAGGCAATACCCATTATATCCATTGAGATAATCAATTCTAACCCAGTGATAAGTGCTTCATATTTTTCCTTGTTGTTGGTGCACAACTCTGTCAGGTGGTAGGAGAATCTCAACATGCCCTTATCTGGCATAATGAAAATCAGAACAATTTTTGCTTTGCCTGGTATAACTATCTCTAATCCTTTGTCCTTTCTAGCTGAGGAAGCCCTATCAAAGTACATTTCCCAATGTCTGGCTCTGGATAGAACTATTTGCAATATCTATTCGTCTGTTAGTTCATCATTGAGTGGGGACCCTCTTGGAAGTGGGTGCGCTGCGAGAAAATCTGCTAAAATTTGTCCCTTGATGGGTGCGCTGCGAGAAAATCTGCTAAAATTTGTCCCTTGATAGTGCGGAGGGGAATAAAAGTTATATCAAATTGCAATAAAATCATTAACCACCTTGTTAAACGTTCGGAAAGTGTTGGTCGGGTCATCAAAAATTGCAATGGATTAACTCTCGAAATAAGAGTATATTTATGAGAAAGCATGTAATGCCTAAGCTTTTGGATGGCAAAAATTAAAGCTAGACAAAGCTTCTCAATAGGAAGATACTTTACCTCCTTCGAAATTAGACGATGACTTAAGTAGTAGAGTGCATTTTCCTTACCCTCGTCAGTAAATTGAGCCAACAGGGCTCCAAGAGAGTCATCTAAGACCTCGGCATAAAGTATCAATTGTTTTAGTGGGATAGGGGCTGCTAAAACAGGAAGTGTCATTAAATATTGTCTGTCCTCAAAAGCTCGTTAGCATTTCTCTTCCCAAAATAATTTGGCGTCCTTTTTAATTAATGTCGAGAAGGACTAACACCTATCTAAGATATTAGAAATAAAGCGTCTCCGATATGTCAACATTACTTAGAATGAGCGTAGTTGTTTCAAGGTTTTGAGAGGAGGCATTTTTAAGATAACTTTAATCTTATCTGGTTTGATCTTGATTCCTCGATGACGAACAATGAATCCTAGAAATTTCCCGGAGGTGACGCTGAAGGCGCATTTTAAGGGATTCATCTTTAGATTATACTTCCTTAATTGTTTGAACACGATCCTCAAATCATACAGATGGTCTACATTCTATTTTATCTTAATAACCAAATCATCCATGTAGCATTCCACTTGGTTGTGAAGGAGGTCGTCAAAGATCTTCTTCATAACTCGTTGATACATTGCTCAGGCAGTCTTCAACCCGAATGGCATCACTGTGAAGCAAAAGATACCAATCGGTGTCCTAAAAGCTGTAAGTGCTGCATCTTCTAGAGTCATCTGTCGATATGATGCCCACCATTAATTCTAGTACCGGTAATGGAAACTATTCTTTTGGACATGATTTTCTTAAATCCTTGAAGTTGACACTTACACGGATTTGTCCATTTTTCTTCTTAATTTGTACAATATTGGCTAACCATGTGGGGTATTGGTCTTCTTTGATAAAGTTAGCATCAATTAATTTCTTTTCCTCAGCAATGACTTGTTGCTCTATCTCGAGGCACATTTTTCTAGAAGCTTGTTTTACAGGGTTCATATCTTTGTCCACCATGAGTTTATGAACTGCAACTTATGGTGACCGCCCTAACATTTCATCATAACTCCAAACGATTCATTCTTTAAATTCTTACAGTAATTTTATAAATTTTGAAGATTCTTCCTTGTTGTGTAAGGAAATTGTAAAGGTGGGTCGGAGCTACTCCTCATTCCTGAGGTTGATTTCTTTCAATTCATCCGCTGTTGACTTAATTTTTTCTTCAAATTTCAGCGGGGCATCACCTACTAACTTATCTTGAGAGACTTCCTCTACATCAAGTAAATCCTCTTCCAATCTGGTAATAACAACCATGCAAAATTTAGAGTCATTGACTGGTCCTACAGTACCAATTACGACACCTTCTTACGAGTTAGAAGTTTGACTTCTAACATTCCACAATTTTTCAAAAAAGTTATAACCTATCCTTGGGCATCTATTTTTAGCATATATCCCTATTGAATTAACTTTTGTATACAAGAAGAAAAGAAACCAAAAGGTAATTCCATTAATTCATTAGAATCCTCTTATAAATTTACATCATTTTCATAAATAGTAGAAAGAGAAACATGATAAAACTTGATCAGCTTTGAACCAATGCTACAGACTTCCTTGACCTCTATTCTCAACCTTTTGAGGGTGAATTTGATTAAGGGTCATGGAATACACATGGTGGTTTGTCTTATCATACATCAAATCATATTCATCTTTCTCCACATTTTCAAAGGAAATTTCATACGGTGGTTTCTTAAATTTTATCAACATCATTTTTTCCTCGGAGCTTTCTTTATTAGAGCTTTCTTCAATGTCGATGTTGATGGTCGACCTAGTCCGTTCAACTTCTTCCTCGTCTACCTCCCTGACCTTGATCTCGGCTACATGGGCTAAAAGAACCTCTACCAGCTTGTTGTGAAGAAACGATAGTAGATCGTCGAAGCAGATTTGAATGGCCTCTTCTTTGTCATTCTTCTAAATTTTGTACTTAATTTGCCACAATTTTACGAGAAAAGACATTTTAATTTGGAGGTGCGCAGTAGGCGGCATCTTTTTGAATGCACACTTCATGAGCTGAAAATGGTTGCAAATCTCCCTTGATGCAATGTTTTTCTCCTTCTTTAAAATACTTAATGCATTGATGTGGAGATGATGGAACTATGTTGTGTTCATGAATCTATGGTCGTCTAAGTAGAGCAATGAAAGTTGTCTCTGCATTGATGATGTTGAATTTTGCATTTGTTACTAGTTCTCCAACTTTCTTTAGTAGTGTAATTTATCCGTGGGTTCTTTCTCCCTTCTTATTAAATCCTCTTAAAATCATTTTATCAGCTGTAATCTCTTGAGCTTCAATGTTCAAATAGGTCAAGGTCTGTAGACCCATTAGGTTGAGTGATGCTCTCGGATCTACCAAAACTCTAGATAATACGAATCTGCTGATATTAACAGAGATGTAGAGTGGTTGGTTATGGTCAGCAGTGCTGAGGAACAAGTTTTCATCTGTGAAGGTTATCCTTGATTAATCTCTTAACGAACAAACTTTATCCAAGGATGTGCTGGCCAACTGAGCTAAGCAAATCTCTTAGTCAAGCAAAGCTATAACCAGAGACTCTCTCATCTCTTTTGATAGGATCAGAGCATCGTAAATGCTTAGTTTAGTCGGCAACCTCGTAAGATGAGCTAGCACGTTATAATCTACTTTGTGTAATCCTTAAATCATTACTTGATTATGTGGTTCTTCCACTGTGAAAGTAGAGTAGCTCTTTTTGAGTTAGTATTTTATTTTCTTTATCCACTGGAGCTGGCCTCAAGGGTAACACTTTCCTGCTCCTTAGATTTACTACTCTGATTTCTTCTTCCTAAGATGCTGTAAGCAAAAGTTTTGGTGTCTCTTCTTCTTCGTCGAAGAGATCATTGTTGATAGCCAGTGGTGCACCGTGGCACTCAAGGACTAGCTCCTCACTCCTAGTGCTATCATAATTAGTGTTGTTGATATCTTCATCATTCTTGTTAACGGTTTCATAAGAGTTGACTACGATTTGAGGATCGGTTTGGGAATCGAGATCGGAGTTAGATTGAGTAAATTCAGTTACGTTATCACTAGAAACAGTTAAATGTAGCCAAAATCATAATCATCATATTCATAATACCCCGGTGGGGCATAAAGACAATCATACATGGTCAGGGGTTTAAGGATTTTCTTCTCCGAATACGAGACAACCAATCTAATAGAGGCAGCCCTTATCCTACCCCCACCCCCCACACTATAAGTCTTCACAACATCATTCTTCTCTTTCTCTTCTGGTTGCGACAATTTCTCTGGTAAGATCTCCATCTTCGGTTGAGCAGGTTGTAAACTCTGAATGGTTACCTACACTAATGTAGTTTGAATCTTATCCAGTATCTTCTTAGATGATTTACTCCAAACTGTACTCCATCAATCTTCTTCTGAATAAGGATATATCAGAGTGATTGGCTCGGCCGAAATCATAATTACAAATCCTTTTTCATGTTATTTTAAATATTCTTTCGGGATTATTATATTTCCTTCCTTAAAATTCTTCTCAATCCAGTCTTTAAAAATGAAACAGCCTCAATTGTATGTCCCAACATTCTGTGATAAGGGCTGAAATTGAGATACTCTTTCTTGTCAATTTCTTCTGACTTCTCTGGTTTTAGTAATCTGAACACGGGCTTCTTCATTAATTTTCTTAACATCTTTGGCATAATCTCATCTTTGAAGGAATATGTCCTCCTTTTTTATTCTAAAAAAGTCGGACCCTGTCTACCTTCTACTCGATACGGTCCTCCCTGATGTGAATGCTGGCTAGGTTGGCCATATTGCTGTGTTTGTTGCTATTAAGTATGTTGTGACGATTACTTGGAACTTTGATGAGAATGCTCTGCCTGTATCTTCATTGAATGCTTTCCATTATCGATCATTGTCATTGTCCTGGACTTCTTCTCTGAGTAAATTCTTTAAGGACTAGATGGTAAGTCCCTTGAGCATGAAAGCTATTGGCCCATGGATGCTTTTGAGTAGAATCTTAATTGCATGATGTTCCTATAGTTGAGACTCACATTTCTTGCAAAGTTTTATCCATTTCAAGATAGAATCCACTAAAGTCTTGTTAGGTTGTTTCCTTTCTATCATGAGATCTCTAATAGAAATATGATGTTGTACTCTTGCAAATCTCTTTATAAAGAACTTTTCTAATTAAAAGAACATCTTTATTGATGTGTTGGGCAACTCAGCATATTAATCAAATGCTATCCCTAATAAGCTGCTGACAAACTGATAGAAAAGCAAGGCTTAAGTACCTCTAATATTCCCACAACTGACTAAAAAATTTGTTATATGTTGCTGGGATTTCCGGTCCCATAAAATAACTTAATGTTTGGTTACAAAAAAGCCTTAGGGTAGGGTACGGTATCGAACTCCTCCAAGTAGGGTCTACATTATATAATTAATGCACCACCCTTAGATTGGGCCAAGGCCTCCCTATCTTGTTTGACCATTTTTTTAAATTTTTTTATGTTAGGAAACTTTGGATAAAGTCCTTTTGTTGATCATCCCTGTAAGCTGAGGAAACTTCCCTCCTTTCATTGGTGATGTGCATAGTTTCTGGTTGGTTGAATTCTAGAGAAGCTAACTGTTGTGATTGAAACTATCCAATAAATGTAGCCTTGGCAGCCATGGTAGTGGTCATTTCTTCCATTCTTTTCCATTTGGTTGATTTGCTCATCCCTTAGTAGAATAGCCCTACGCAGATCATCGACGGTGTTACTTTAACAAGAGTTGGGAGTCGTGAAATGAATATCCATGAATATCCCATTGCAGCTGCTTTAGCTTTAATGACATGAATATCCATGAAATCCTCTTCTAGATAATCATTAAAATCAAAATCCTCATTATCATCATCATCAATGGAAACTCCATGTTCTTGCGCTAACTCAGAAATCTCGACGCTGAGTTTCTAAACCTTTTCATCCAACTTGGTAGCAATAGCTGTGACGATGCCGGATACTTCAGACCCTTGCTTCATTCTATGATCCTACCCCACGGGCTTACTGAATCGTATTGGTACGATAACCTTGGGTACCCATAATTTTTTCTTCGACGGTGATGTCTTGAGATGGGGTGTCTCAACAGAGGCATCGACACATCAGAGAGAGGCAGGCTCCCTACAGTACTGACCATATACTATTCCGGGTAATTTCTTCATACTTTCCTTTGGAAAATTTGAAACATTATTATGACTGGTAACTGATCTAATTCTCAGACCCAGGAGTGACCTAATCGGTCGACGGCCTGCAATTTTTGGAGCAGCGACAGTAGAATCAGCGGTGATATTGGTATCATCAAATTTACTTCCCAAATGGAATTTGACTGGAATGCGAGCAAGCAATGTTTCAATTAATCTTTGAGATTATCAGACAAATCTGACATATCTCAGAATTTCTCTCTTCATGTGAGGGGATATTGCACATCCCACTCATTTACGTAATCCAATGACTGAACAACCTTCTTTGCTGGCTAGTCTCTGGAATACTGTACTAACTCGGGTGATAGGAGTGGGCTTCTTTCTCTCCCCACGATGTCCATGAGGTGACGATAAAGTAGCAGCAATCTTCTGGATACTTTTGTACCCAATGGTGTCCATTAAGGGATGGAATATACTCCCTCGCAAAAGAGGATAGATCTTTGACAATCCTAATTCTTTTAGATGAGGAATTTCATCAACAGACACCTCTTCAGGAACCTAAGCATTAGCAGTCATCTGAATCTTTCAACTGCGGTTTATTCTTTGCAACCGGGTTAATGGCACAGACTTCAAACTTGATCCAATCTCAAATGCCAAAGG
Organism: Phalaenopsis hybrid cultivar; assembly: GCA_002079205.1. NCBI lineage: Eukaryota > Viridiplantae > Streptophyta > Magnoliopsida > Asparagales > Orchidaceae > Phalaenopsis > Phalaenopsis hybrid cultivar. The sequence goes on along the minus strand of JXCR01012186.1, from coordinate 178,692 downwards.
CAGAATGACAAATCCTTTGATTTATCTTAAACGATCATGCCTCTTTTTCCTTAGGAGAAACGGGAGCAACAAACTTGGGAGGTGTCGTGGTGTCAGTACTTTTTTCCTTCTTGTAAGAAAATCCTAGGGACTATTCAGGTTGAGCACAGAAGATGACTCCTTAACTTTTGGAATGGCAACTTTCATTATGACAAAGAGAGCTTTACTGAAAATGACTTTCATTTCATCGAATCCAGTTCCAATCTTGATGAGAGGAGCGACATTGCACGCATTGCGGCTCGTCGATAGGTTTCAAGAGAAAATGAGCATAGGGAATGCCATTGCAGCAGCTTCAAATAGAAAGTTAATGGGGTTAGTTATTTGGCCAACACTTTATAACTCCAGTGTGAACATTAAAAATTAACAAAAGTTGATCTGTAGACTTGGCACATCTTTATTTAGTTTTGACTTGTGATGATTTTAAAATTTTAGTAAAAATAGTTTGAAAGTAGAAGGATTTAATTAATTAATCAAGAGAAGTCTAAGGATAGCATGACACAATTTAATTTAACTTGTGAAAGTAGCAAACCAAACTCGAAAGGGAAGGTGAAGTTTAGGACCCAATGCGGGACCGACTTCACAACGCATAATGCCCAGGCGGACCTAGTCCACTAAGACACCTATTGGGGGTCTGACCCACAAAAAGATTAAAAGTCCCAATGAACTCCTGAACCTCTCTGTTAGAAATTGAATGAACAGAAGGTCCTGAAGTCCGAAAGAGTTGACCGTACTTATCCAAGAAAGAAATGAGTGAAGCATGCCAACAAAAGAAGTGTAATTTGTTCCATATGGGACATGGTCAAATTACAGATATGTGAAGATAATATTCCCTGATCCAAAAGGAGAGAAAAGCCAATCCCAGCGGAGTCGCTAGAAGCTGTCGACACAATTTTTAGGGGGGTCTTGTGGAAACTGTAGGTCACCAGAATCAGAATCCCGTCACCTACCTTTGAGGGACATTTTAATTTTCATATATATTTAATTTTAGATAATTATAAAATAAAACAGAATCAGGCAATATTAGCTTCACGTATCAGTTCAATCCAAATTAAACAAAACATGAACCTTTTTGGTTTAACTCCTTCTAAACCTAACTCTTAGCCAATCTTTTAGGTTCAACCTACATTGAACCTAAACCCTAAGTATAACTTACGTTAATCTTAGTTAATCCTTTAGGTTCAACCTACATTGAAAACATCCTTAAGTCTAGGTTACATTAGACTTAACTAATATTTTAGCTTCAGCCTACATTGAATCGAAACCTTAAATCTAACTTACATTAGACATAGCTTATCTTTTAGGTTTAACCTACATTGAACGTAAACCCTAATTCTATTATAAATTAGACATATGCAGCCTTTTAGGTTCAACATACATTGAACCTAAACCCTAAGTCTAAATTACATTAGACTTACCTAATCTTTTAGGTTCAACCAACATTGAACCTAAGCTTTAACTCTATTTTACTTTAGACCTTTTTCACCTCTTAGGTTCAAGCTACTTTAAACCTAAACCCTAAGCCCAACTTTTATTAGACTTTGATGACCTATTCGTTCAATCTAGATTGAACCTAAACCCTACGTCTAACCTGTATTAGACTTGGCCATCTTTTTAGATTCAATTTACATTAAACCGAAAACCTAAGTCTAATCCACCTTAGACTTAGATCAAATTTAACTACCTCAAGTCTAGCCCAACTTAGACTTAGCATAAGACTAATCAAATTTAGACTTATTTTAAGTAGAACCTCTATAGGTCTTACCTAACCTAGATTTAGCTTATGTCTAACTTCACTTAGACCTAGTCCAAGTGGAATCTAGTTTGGACTTATGTTCTTTTGAGTCTACCATAATTTTTGGCCAATTAAACCGAATCACCAAGTAAAACCTACATAAATCAGGTTAACCCAATTCAATTGAATCATCGAGACAACCCGAAATAACTCGTGTTAACCTAATTCAACTAAACCATTGGGTTAACCTGCCCTAACTTGAATAATCAAACTTAACTTTAGTTAACAAAATTCAAAAAAATCATTGGTTCAACCAGGCAGGACTCAGTTAATTGAATTCAGTTGAATACCTGGGTCAACTTGATCTAGCCCAGGTCAATGCAAAACAAACCAATCTTAGGTCAACTTGACCTAACTAATGTTAACTTAAATCAAGCCATCACTTGGGTGAACTTGGCCTAACTTGGGCTGGTGGAACTTGAGATAAAACATTGAGCTTTAGAGAAATTGTAATTAAAAATCCATTAAAGTTTAATCCAACTTAAAATTTAATTCAAGTCAAAATTAACTTAGACTTTATACTTCTCTAATATAACCTAGATTTGACTCAATCTTGGATGATTAATTTAAATCAGTCCAGCCTAACATGTGTTGATTCTAATCTAATACAACATGGCAAATGATAAACTCAAGTTTTTCCTAAAGTAAGTCTAATGTCAAGTAGGTTTAGTTTGACTACGTCAAACTAGGCCAACCTATATTAATCATATTAAACATTCAATTGAACAATGATCTAACATAATCCAATGAACAAAAAGCTTAACTCAAGTTAATTCAAATTACATAGGGACACATCTTTTGATCAGCTCAATTTAACTTGAACTAAACTAAAGCCAACCTATGTCGATGCTACTAGAGATTAAGTACGGGTTTGACTTTAATATGAGAACAAAAGCACACTTAACCTAAAAAAAAATTGAGCTAAGGTATCAAACCAACATAATCAAAATGATATAAAATTCACCTTAACAGACATTAAAGCTTAAACTACAACCTAAAAAATTGCAACTTAATTTCAGATGGTATTTTGGAGGAGCCAACCCATGGCTGTAACAAACTACCTTCTAGTCACTTGTGACTAAACAAACCACCAAACTCATTAACTATGGTATGATTGAACCATAAGATCTTTACCAGGTCATTCCAGATAACAAATGAAAATAATAATAAAAATAAAAATCTAATCAGTGAATAAATCTTAAAAAACCTAAACTTTTCAACCCTTAAAAATAAAAAATAGAAATTAAAATTTAAATGAAATTTAATGAGCAAAGATCATTGAATACAACTTAAACCCCATTTCTTATGTCTACAAAGATTTCTTGTAAGATCTGTGGTTGCTGATAAGAACTATCTCGTTAGAGTAGTTTTAACCACTTCTCAAACAAAGTAGATCAGGGTTCATGATAAAATTGAGACAACGAAGACATGGGCATCTTGACCGAATTGTCTAATAATTAAAAATTAACAAACAAACTAAATTGACAAAGAAAACATAATGTTCTATTGATTTACTAGGCTTAATTCACTACAAGATAATTCTTATCAGCAACCGCTGTCACTACAAGATAATTCTATTGAAACATAATATTCTAGTTACTTAGGCATGTTGACCGAATTATCACCCAAAATTTACTTTGCATGTTATTTAGGTGTGTTAACTCTATTTTGCAGGGACGAACATTAAAAATCTAGAACAAAGAATGAACTTCAACTAAACACAAATTCATAGGATAATTTGGAATCTTATGAATTTATCACTCTTAAAATAAGTTGTTGGAGTTTCTTTCCTTAAAAACAACACTTAAACATTTTAAAAGCAAATTATAACCTCAATCGGGAGTTTTCTAAAGTAATATTGAGTACTTAAGATGTAATTAACTAAAATGACTTGCTTAATACAGGTACACAAACCTGAAATCTCTGGTATCTAGTCTTCGTAAAGTTTTCTTCGTAGTTATGTCTTAAACCAAGTTTGGACTTGTGTTTTGAAATTGTCATTGCAAAAATTCACTTTATGAAGACTCCATATTTACTTCATTTTTTTATTCTACTTATTGACTACCCCAGTTCTCCAAAATCTCACCTTTTAGTTTTCTAAGTTAAAAGACATATTCGGAGAGTGCAATATAATAGGACATAAAATGGTGACTCCTCAATGACAATGATGACATCAAGCAACCAACGAAGCTACTTCATGCGACACCAATAGTTTAGTAACCCCGTTATGGATCTTCTCTCTCCTAATCTCAGTTACTAAATTTTATTCGTATGATTAGGATAATTATGCCTTGTAGGCTAAATTATGCATATCATTGATAAATTTTTCACATTTCTATCTTAAAAAAGATATAACCAACATCTTTTTGTTTATAGAATCGTCTAAAATGAATGGATATTAGTATTCTAAACTCTAAAAATGATAAAATAAAATGGCATGAAAAATAACTTAACATTAAAGTTTTCTACAAAACTAAGTGTCATTAAAATCTATTACAGAATAAAAAAATTATCTTTTTTCAGGACTTATGTTAGTGACAATTTAAAGTTCAAGTCAGGAAAGACAAAACAAAATACCATCTTAAACTTTGACATAATTGAGACAATGAAGATTCTGAAGTTGATCTTTTCATTTACTAAAGTGCTTAACGTGCTCATTGACCATGCTGGCCATTGTCAATGGTAATTAATTAAGTTTTAATTTGGATTTCATGAAATTGAAGTGGTACTCAGAAATCTACCTCACACCATATAGAAGACACATGCCCTAGAGGCCAAAACCACCAATTAAGTTCAATTTAAAATCCCATTAGGAGTACTCTTCACTCAAATGAACTTTATTTGAGTGAAGTTCTATTGATAAAATGACCTTGAAATCCATTGTGGTCTGCCATGTTATTGAAACTAGGGATAAAATTGATCTCAAACTAAAATATAATCATGAAATATGAATACATTCCATCGCCATCTGTATTTGAAATTGGGTCTAGATCCAAGTCAATGTTGTAAAATCAAACTAAATGATTGATTAAGGATCATACTATCCTAAAAAAGAACAAAAACATTACTGATGAAAAAATTTGAATGAGTATGAAGAAGTGGGATTTTTTACGACTATTTTCTTTGAGGAGGTAGCAGGTTGTACGCATTGTCCGCTACTCACAAAGAGGAATATGTTCAAAACCTTGCTAACCATCCACCTTGATCTTCAACTGGATAGAAAGAAAATAAGAGGACTCCATTTGTCTCAAGATTTCTCTCCATTTTTGAGACGCTTGCCTAAAAGAAGAAATGTTCATTCACCTAGATCTAACACAAGATTAGGTGTGTGGTCTCCTTATAGTAAAAATTATAGTTTATAGGAAAAAAACCATGCCAAAAGTTTTAAAAAGTTAACCAGCCAGATTCCCTACCAAGATCCATTTAGTAGATCAGCAGACTCTAGTTGTTCTTGCTCGGATGTCCTCTAAGCTTTGCCTGGGGCTCAGAATGACAGACATTACCACTTTTACAAAGTGACAGTACTTTGAATCTTTCATTGAAGCTAGACCGAGACACCATCCAACTTTCCAACCGAAACATGATGAGCTTCTCTTAAGAGCTAAGGAAACATTTGTCAGTATATACTCACTTGTTTTGAGTTAGAGATTGTACCCACCTATTGCATGAGGAAACACCTCCGAAGGCTTCTCTTCTTGTACTAAAAAATAAGGTATAAAGATATAAGCCATCAAAAGAAATCTCTGATGTTTTGGTTACATGATACACCATTTTTGCTTACTATACTCAATAGAAGATTCATTCAATTTAAGAAAGTTTATATATATTAAGAGCTAATGATTGGTAATTTTTGGCAGAAAGAGGAAGGAATAGTGTCTTAGGTGAGGGCGGGTCATTAATTCCATAGGTTGGAACCTGCGCAAAGAAATTTAATTCTATTCAACACTTGTCGGTGCTATTTTTGGTTGGAGGAGTTGCCCGTAAGAAGTTTTCGGTCACCGAAATCAAAATCCCGTCCCCCACTTTGGAAGGAACTTTTAATTTACATATATATTTAGTTTTAGAAAAGTATGAAATCAAACTGACCTCATATTTTTCATCCTTTTAATGAAAGAGTGTTGTACCTCAAATCTTGTATATATCCTGAAGGATAAACCCAAGACCTGAGGATGAGGTTTGATCAAATAAACTAAGGAATATATGACATCTATTTAGTCTATGAAACCTTTGTATTTGGCGACAAGTTCCCCTATTTAATATAAAAATTTAAATATGGTTTATATTAAACTGGGTTCGGACATGCTTTTTATAAGGGCAAGCTCTATAGTTAATTACATCTTAAATGACCAAAATCACCTAAGAATACTCTCGATATAAATTAAGAAATATTATCTTCAATGAGTTTCAAAGGGTAGGACTTTTCTATGAGATCGAACATAGAGGTGTGAAAGTGGATTGGTTCAAATTTGAAACATTTTTTTGTAGAGTCCAAAGGAAGAAGAATTAGGAGATGTCATGGATCCAAGGGAGAACCCTCGTGACTTCCCAAGCTATCCTAACGTTTAGCTTCATTTTTAAGGAAAATATTTAAGGGTTTTATCCTGCCAATTTTATTAGTTAGGGCTTACATTTGTGTGAAACGATCATACAAATAGCTTGGAAGATATGAGGGTTTAGGTCATGATGAACGATGACCTTGAAATCCTAAGATAAGTTAGGGCTTATACTGTATAACAGGGCTGTACAAAGGCCTAAAGATAAGGTGAGGACTTTAGTTGCATAAGTAAGCAACCTCGAAGTCCTATGGCTTTGTTGCTTATATCTAAAGAGGAAGATTGGTTTAGATGGGGAAGACAGGTTTTGCTGTTGAAGATGGCTGTGCAGCCCACCATGCTAGCTCCAAACTCCTTGTCATGACGAGTTTGAGTTTTCTAGTGTGTCAAGTTATGATGTCAAATTAGGTGGCCCTATGGTTGTAGTTCTTTAAATTTTATGGGGGCATGTTAAAGTTGATTATAGCTACACCGATTAGGATCCTAGGGTTCCCTCGTTCTGACACCACTATTTTCTATTGGATTCACTTAGTCCAAATGAATTTACTAAACTCAACTTAATGAGTTCCATAATTTTATTTAGACCGTGGGAACCCTCATTAGCAACTGTAGGTTACCTCCTCTGAGGAATTCTCGATCATTCGATAGAGACGTTCTTAATTTAGTTGCAATTGTAGTTTTGTGTGATGTTTGTGATTAAATTTTGAGCTGTTTTATATTTAAATTTAGTTGAAGTTGTGGTTTTGTGTGATGTTTGTGATTAAATTTTAAGTTGTTTTATATTTCGAATTTAGTTGAAGTTATAGTTTTGTGTGATGTTTGTGATTAAATTTTGAGTTGTTTTATATTTTAAATGTTGTGGCGGAGAATTTTATCTTGGTTAATTTTAGTTTTAGTTTTGGTTTTGGTTTTATGGCTATCCTGATAGTTTTAGTTTTCATGCGGGGTGACATCATTGTTTAGCATGCAAATTTGTGTAAGCATAAAAGTATAGCATAAAATTTCAAGAAAGCCAATGTTGAAAACTGTAAAAGCATACCTGACGAGTCTTCTCGTTCCACCACCTGAAACATAAAATGCATGTGAGGGTAGTTCCTGTAGAGGCAAAAAAAAAGTAAGGTTTTGGTAGTTTTCTAAACCCTATGGTGGGTCCTTAGGAGTTTAATTAAGGATTATTTTGTCAAGGAAAACATATTAAGTTTAGTAGATCTCTAAGGTATCCAACAGATCTAGAAAAAGAAGCAAGTCTGTCCTACTCTCTCAATGCCTAGTAAAAAATCCCGAGTTCTTTTAAACTTATTATGTTGCTTAATAATTCATCCTGTAAATACCCTTAGTACTCAGTGAGCATTTATGTCTCAATTATCCCTAAGAATAGGGTAATTATCACTCGTGATTCAATTTAAGAATTATGTGGGTGAAGACCCTTAAAGAGACAAGTTTAAGAGACTTAGCCAAATTTTGACTTGGGCTTGTAGTGTTTAAAAGATGTTTTAATTTTCAATGATTTTTACTTTTTTAATCCTTATTTAAATGAAACTTGATTTAGCCTAAGTCACTACTAAGCCCTTAAGACTTTGTTGAGTGTCTTAGTCATTGTAAATGAAATTGACTTATAAGTTATGGTGATGATTCATGTTCTTATTTTTTTTTGTTCATCAAATAAGGGTATTAAATTAGTGAGTTATTAACACCCAAAAACATACCCCTAAATCTACGATCATTTAATCGGCTAGACTCCTAAATTTATGTAATTTAAGGGAATTACAAATTTATCCTTATTAATTAGGACAAGTGAGGTTAGTTTCTACCAGTTAACCACTTGTGTTTCAAACATCCAAATATGTAGAATCAAAGATTTCCCATTTCCCTTTCTGAAATTAGGCCTAAATGTTAATTAAGGCTAAATTTTCAAAATTACACATTTGCCCCTAAGGCTTTGTCACTTCAAAATTCATCAAATTTAATCCAACTCACTTTAGAATTCTTTACCCACATCACTCATGGGTAAATTGAGACATCAGAGGAGAAAGTGTGATTTTTCAAAATTTAATTTATCTATATAATTATTTTTAATGTAAAAATAGGATTTATCAAAGAAAATTCCTAACTTGACCAAGGTAAATCCTAATCACTTGAAATTTTTACTGGAGGTAGGCTTAGACTAGAGAAGCCTTTGGACCAAATTTCATGATTTTGTGAATTTAACTAGAATTTTAAGAATTATCTTAAGTTCTTGGGTGCTTATTAATTATAAAATATTTCAAACGTGGAAAATTAAGTTTTATATTTTTACTAAATCTCTCTGATGTCAAGGGACACAAAAAAGTAAATTTCACATTTTCTTAAATTTTTTTTTGAATTATTGGAATTATTTTAGTAAAAATCCATTTTTAGCCTTTAAAAATTATTTTAAGCTTCAAAATTAAATATCTTTATTTAGAAAATCAGGAAAAATATCCTACTTATTCCTAAGTGCTTAGGAAGCAATTTAGAACATTTTCATGAATTTTGTTATTCTTGTGTTTTTTATGGATCTTTAATTATTTAAATATTAAAAAATGGGCTAAACATGAATTTTTAATTTTTACTTCAAATTTATTTTTATAAAATTCCTCTGATCACAGAGAACTCCAAAAACCAAGTTTTATAATTTTTCAAGCTATATTTTAATTATTAAAAATCATTTGTAGTGCCAAAAATGTTAATTAACTTGAAAAATCAATTTGAGATATTAAGTAAACTCCAAGTGTTTTGAATTTTTTATGGGAAGTTATCTGGAGTTTATATTTTAGTGGAAACCTTAAATTAAGTCATTTTTACGTCTATGTTACCCAAAATTAATTTTCTTTGTGTTTTAGGGTTGGTGAAGATTAGGTGTATTCTTAATGACTTAAATCATGAAATTATTTCTAAAGGATCCTCTAGATATGGTGAACCTTCCAAAATTTTCTTGGAATTTTCTAATCAACATGCTAATTATGATAATTAATTTATCCAAAAAATATACATAAACTTGAAAATAATGGATCTCTATCTAGGAACCTCCTCTGACTTTAAAAAAATCATAAGATATCCCTTAAAACAAAGGCAACAACATGTTAAAATTTCAATCTATGGTGATATGCATATGTACATGGAGAATCAAAACATTCAAATCAATGTTTAATTAATAAAAAATAAAATATGTATCACATGGACTTAAGATTATTTGCACATTATTCTCCTCTGTTTAGTGAACAAGAGGGTATTTTTATTTTATTTTTATGATTTTTGTAGACCAATATATGAATTTTTAAAGTTAGGGCTATTTATTTAAATAAGAAAATCCCTATTTTTCTATTTAAACGCGCGATGCTGAATGTATCCTTGGGAGCTCTGAAGGCATGTGTGGCATGCTCTGGTTGGATGCCGCCATCCACGTAGCCGTTGACTCGGCCCGCGGTTCATGTAGGGAAGCGCTGTCCGACTCGATCTCCTCCGTCCATCCGATACATGCGTGATCGGACAGCTCCCCGTCATCATCCATCCGATATAGTGATCCCATGACCGTTCACACTAAAACCCTAAGATCTCAGCCTAGACTCATCCAAATCACTTCAGGTTTGATCTCATAAACTCGTCTAAGTGAGACAAACATATCCATACAGTAATCATATAATTAAATCAAGCCTAATCAAATGAGGAATCAAGATAGCCTCGGGAGGAAGAGGAGATAAATACCTTGGCTCTGAGAAGTGAAGCTTTGATTAGAGGTGCTCGACATGATTGTTGTGGTCCAAGGAGGATAAGGATTAAGCCTCTGGTTGTGGTGGAAAGCCTAAGTAGGAAGTTGACCAAGCCTGATTTTAGGTGTTGGTCTAGAGCTATGCTAGGGGCTCTGTGGAAGGGGAATTTGATGGGGCTTTTCCTTCTCTCACTGTGGTGAAGGTGTGTGTGAGTTTAATTTGATTTTTATGGAGTGTAGGAGTGTAATGAGCTCTATCCTGGTTTTAGGTAGAGATTCAAGCTCAAAATTGGGCTCCGACAAGGGGATTCAGGGCACTATGGGGGTTGGATTTCACTGAGGAGGTCTCAAAGAGGCTTTGGGGTCAATTTGGGGAAGTCTCTCAGAGGAAATTTTAGCACACTTCTCATGGCCTTAGAGGTGAGTTTTTAGAAAAATGGCAAAGAGGTAGCTCTCAGGGCTAATGTTTGGGTGTATTGTGATGCTTAGGTTGAAGCAGAGGAGCTCTATCATTTGAACTGATTAAGGTGGCCTCTGGGTTTGATTTGGGTGAATTTTAAGAGGAGGTGTCCCTCAGTTTTGACTTCTCCAAGGACTAGGCCAGCCGACAATGGCAGGAGGAGGTGGCTAGGAGCTCAGGAAACCTAGGGGAATATGTCACAACAATTTATTGCAATGAGGTATTGTTTTGGCGAAGATATCTTAAGCCTAAGCAAAAATGGAAATCAAATCCGTTAATTTGAGGGACCCTTGGTCCAAGGCTCATCTAGCTTAGGTTATATGGTTTTTTGCTCAGTGTTAGGGTCCAACTAATGGCTATGGTGGAGTTAATTTGATGGCTTTTTAGGCTACATTTAGTGCATGGGTCCAAGTGGGTGCAAATGACCAAAACTTGGGTTTGGGCTCGGCTAGCCATGTCAATTGGCGTAATTAATTGTTCAATTTGGTGTAGGTGATTGTAAGGAACAATTTTGGTGAAGGATGGAAAGTGTTTTGAGTTCAATTGGGGGTCAATTTGAAGGATTTTGGTGATTTGGTCAATTTGGGCATGTTGGGCTAGACTTGCGTCTAGATTGGGTTAGCCTTGGGCTAAGTCCAAATTGAGTGTTTAAAATGGTCAATAGAATTTCATGAAGAGTTTTCAACATGAATTGTGTGCCAATTTTTGGGTTAAGGCAATTAATTTGGTGAAATTTGGGGACATAGTCAATTTGGGCAAAATTTGGGGCTTTTTTGGACTTGGGTTGAAATTAAGTGAAATTGAGGTTTCACCAAGGCCAATTGAAGGTCAAGTTTGATGTTTAGAAATGTTATGAAGAGTTTACAATGTAAATTGTGGCTAATTGAGTTGGCTATCTGTTCAATTTGGTGAGATAGGTCATATGCCAAAAATTAGGGGTTTGACTTATATCAAAATTGGGCTTAAAGCATGGGCCAATTGAGCTTGGATTTGGTTTATTTTTGTCACATTGAAGCTGAATTTGACTTTGGGATTGAAATTTTGGGAGATTGGGATCAAATTGATGGACATTTGAGATAGAATTGGGAAAAAAATGGGTCTTTAAAGACAATTTCGGTGTTTTGGTCAAAGATGGTCAAATTTCCCAAATTGGGTCATGTGGTAGTTGAGGAAAATGAAATTAGGAATATTTGTGAGGTTTTGGAAATTTTGGGGATTTTTTGGAATTTTGGGCTAAGGATGGATATTTTGGTAATTTGGTAAATTGTGGTGATTTTGGGTAGTTTGGGTGTTTTCAAGGCGTTTGAAATGATTTTTGAACCAACTTGGGTATTTTGGGTAAATTTCGGAATTTTGGCCATATTTGGGGTCCCAAAGGTATCTAGGTAATTTGGGCGTGTTTAGGGGCAAAAGGCTAGGTTGGGTATCTTGGCAGTGTTGGAGTGCCAACCACCATCAATAAGCTATGGACCAATGGAAACCCCATTTTTGGTCCTCTATGTAGTGGTATTACCTAAACCCTAGCCTAGGGCTAGTGGGTTTAGGGGACCACCTACATGAGTCTCCCAAAGGTATCAAGGGACCAAGGCTAAGTTTAGGCTTGTGAGTGATTATGAGTGCAACTATGTACCTTAAGCCCTAGACGAACACCCAGGGTTAACCCTAAGGTCCAGCAATCCTAAGGGTGATTCATCTTGAGTTCCCCCATAATGACCCCACTTACTAAGTGCTGGAGGTTATGACCAATATGTGGAATTTCAAGTTGAGTAGAGAAGAGTTTGGAATTTATAATGGGGAGGGTTCCTTTTCTAGTTTTCGAAGAATAGTCAATAGGAAAGTCCTATGGCTAGACCTTAGGCTACTAAAGTGAAAAAACTAAACCTCAACCAAAAGTCAGGTCAACAAATGGACCCCCAATAGGTGGGGTGTGTTGGGCAAGCACACCGCGCGTATTGGCTTTGACCGACAAGATCAACAAAACCAATATAAACTCCTAAGTCAAGAGACCCGGAAGTAGTGTAGAATAGAGTAAATATTGTTTTCGTCGGGGAGCAACAGATACTCTCTACTGTGGAAAAGCGAAGAGACTCCGCAAATGATCGTCGGGAAAACCGACGATAGAGGCAGGGACTCGATCCCAAATTCAGTGTTTAATTTTGATTTTTAACATTGATAATTTCAGAGAATAGGATTATGTGGGAGGACCAAATCAAGATGGAAGGCATAGAGGTTCACATCCAACTCAAAAAGGTAACAACAATGTAGAATATGTCAACCATTAAGGATATTACGCCAGAAAGAAAGGACTATACCAGTTTGAGTTACCACTAGAGAGTTATATTTGAACTGACATGTGACAGGGAGAATATATATGTCATGTTAGGAAGGAAAGCACTAGGACTCACATCCAACCCAAGAGGTGATGAAGAAAATATTTGCTACGTTCAGGAGGAAAGAGTCAGGACTCACATCCAACTCAAGAGGTAGTGGGAAAATATATCAATCATGTTTGGAAGGAAAGCACTGGAACTCACATCCAAGTCATGCGGTGATGAAAAAAAAATCTGCTATACTGAGGAGGAAAACCCTGTGACTCACATTCACCTGAAGCGGTAGCGGAAAAATATATCGATCACGTTAGGGAGGAAAGCACTAGGACTCACAGCCAACCTAAGAAGTGACGAGGAAAATATATGCTACGTTGAGGAGGAAAGCTCCGGGACACACATCCAACTCAAGTGGCATTGGGAAAATATATCGATCATGTTAGGAAGGAAAGCACTGGGACTCACATCCAACCTAAGAGATGACGAGAAAAATATTTTTTACGTTAAGGAGGAAAGCTTCGGGACTCACATCCAACTCAAGTGATAGTGGGAAACTATATCGATCATGGTAGAAGAAAAGCACTAGGACTCACATCCAACCTAAGAGGTGACAAGGAAAATATCTGCTACATTGAGGAGGAAAGCTTTGGGACTCACATCCAACTCAAGTGGTAGTGGAAAAATATATCGATCATGTTAGGAAGGAAAACATTGGGACTCACATCCAACCTAAGAGGTGAAGAGGAAAATATCTGCTACATTGAGGAGGAAAGCGCTGTGACTCACATTCAATTGAAGTTGTAGCGGGAAAATATATCGAACATGTTTGTACGAAAGCACTGGGACTCACATCCAGCCTAAGAGGCGACGAGAAAAATATCTACTACATTGAGAAGGAAAGAGCTGTGATTCACATCCAACTCAAGCGGTAGCGAGAAAATATATCGATCACATTAGGAAGGAAAGCGCTGGGACTCACATCCAATCTTAAGAGGTGACGAAGAAATTATCTGCTACGTTGAGAAGGAAAGCTCCGGGACTCACATCCAACTCAAGTGATAGCGAGAAAATATATCGATCATGTTATGAAGGAAAGCGCTTGGACTCACATCCAACCTAAGAGGTGACAAGGAGAATATCTACTATGCTGAGGAGGAAAGCTCCGGGACTCACATCCAACTCAAGTGGTAGCGGAAAAATATATTGATCACGTTAGGAAGGAAAGTGCTGGGACTCACATCAAACTTAAGAGGCGACGAGGAAAATATCTGGTACGTTGAGGAGGAAAGCTTCGGGACTTACATCCAACTCAAGTGGCAGCGGGAAAATATATCGATCACGTTAGGAAGGAAAGCACTGGGACTCACATCCAACCTAAGAGGTGAAGAGGAAAATATCTGCTACATTGAGGAGGAAAGACTTGTGACTTACATTCAACTGAAGTGGTAGCGGGAAAGTATATCGATCACGTTAGGAAGGAAAGCACCGGGACTGACATCCAGCCTAAGAGGTGACGAGAGTGCAGAGGGTGGCAACCATTAAGGACATTATGCCAGGAAGAAAGTTAGACTATACCAGTTTAAGCTACCGCTAGGGACATTACATCCGAACTAGATCTTGCCAAAAGGTGACATGAGGTTTGATTGAGCGCTCAGAAGGGAACATGGCTCCAAAGACTCGCCCCGAATGCAAGGAGTAGTGAGGAGTGTGACACTCCATAGGGAATGTGAAGAATTTTAGGAGATTTTGTGTAGAATGTGTAATCCTGTGGGGATGTGAAGAAAATTAATGCGGATAAAGATGGTTCTACTGCACGCACAAAGAGTAAGAAACTCTGAAACCAAGAGAATCCACTCAACAGATTCATTTTCTTTTCTTGTTGTTTTTATCACATTTAATTTTTCAAAATATGTCTTTAAATTTTTAATTTTAGTTGGTTAATTTTCAAAAGAAATTTGTTTTGTTGTTTGTTCAATTGTGATTATTTTTATTTGAGTTCTATTTTACTGTTAAAGGTTCATTGTTTCATTCTTCGTTCATTGAAGTTTTGAACCAATGCATGGTTCGTGGCTTCCATCCATCGCACAAAAATAGTAATTGGCAAAAAGGCACATTTCTAAGAGAAAACTTCATTAATCTACTCCAATCAAGATGTCACAGATCAAACATTGGCTAATGCCTCAAAAAGGTACAATATATAGTCCATATCAAAGTACATCCAAAACATCTCATGTTGAGTATACATTGTAGGCTGAGTATGTCTGATATATAATGTTGTTGTAAAAAAAAAGTGAACTCTCTGAACATCTGTATCAGGTATGACGAGCTCTTAATCGAGCAGACCTTCTATGTCATGCTCCAATACAAGAGTTCCCTTCACATGTACTTAGAGGTACAACCCTCTCATAGCTCGTACGGTAGCAGTTCTTCTAGTTCTGGGTCTGGCTGAAATCTGTATGATGTTTTGCTGTCGTCCATCCTATGGAAGGTTACGGACACCCTACGGTGTCGCACCCCTGGGATGCAGTGCTTGGATACATCTGCCCCGTTTCCTTTCCTGACCAAAACTGATCCAACTGGCAGCGTAATCTCTACAGCTCCTCTAAACTCACCAGGTTTAACAATGTCAATTTCTTTTCCAAATAATATATTGCTTTTGCTGATGAATGAGACCATATAGAAGGGCCTCACAAAATCGTGGTTATCTATATGGGGAGGGATGCAATCACCCTTGTCATAGATGTTGATGATGCAACTATTTGGGATGTAGGTAGCTGACAGTATGTCCTATCTGACCATCCTCTTGATCATCCACTTTATTATAGGAGGTAGTGAATCTACTTAGTGATGTTTGAGGATCCCTGACAGATTTCCTTGTCTGTTGTTTGTAAAATTATAATAGCAGCCGCACTGAATGGTGATTCTTCCTTTTCCTCTCATCCATTTCTTCGGCTCAGAGTATGTTCTTTCCATGTGAAGGCCTGCTCTGCCTTTATCCCTCATGTAAAAAATGCAGTCAAGAATGCTTTTTTCGTCACTTTCGGAGTAGACCCTTGTATATAGCTCCAGGCCTTCCAGTATGTTGACGAAACTTCGCTAGACTTCCTCATAGAATTCAAATTCTCTTTTATTCACCTTGCTTATTTTATAGTATTCCATTATGCAAGGAGTCGGTAACTTTTGCATGCATTCCTCCATCTAGACATCGGCGGGAACGCAAACTAGAGCTGGCTCGTCTGGAACATGTGATTCAGCATCTAAACGGATGTAAGACTCATGACTCATCCACCAGTGGGACGTATGACTCATCCACCAAAAAATTTGTGGTCTGAGACCCGTTGGTGGTGGAGGTATACTCCTCCAATGTACTTTAGCATTGTAGATGTAGGACATTGCAGTCTGGGCATTCTACAAATGCCCCTTTAGCTGATGTCCCTGCAGGTATCTCAGTGTTGTACGTCGGGCAACCTGTGCAAAAGGCATCTGAAGCTGAAGGTGTCTCTGACTCTGTGATGAACCCCGGTTCTTCATCTATGGCGGGTAGGCTAGAAGAAGTCTCTCTCATGTCTGGATCATAGATATTCCCCTTCGGAATAGAGGTGAGTAAGTTGCTTCCTTCCTTGTGATGTCTATGTTCTTCCCGTAGAAAAGCCCTCTGTTTTCTGCAGCTAGCATTTCTGCGCTGAGTCCTGCGAAGCGATGTGTCTGGCAATCATTCATTGTCGACAGCTACTAGGCCCCCAGCTGGTTTAGCTACCTTGGATGGCAGACTGCTGGGCCCCTCCCTCGGGTCTTGCTCTATCATCACGTTCTTTCCTTTATGTGATGTAACGTCTTTGGCGGCCACCCTCAGCAGTGAAGGCAATCCCTCATTTTCTCGGCAGCTGACGACATTAATTAGAGGACCTTCGTGGTCTATATCGACTTGGTTAAAATCCATGTTGAAGTATATGGTGCTACCCTATGGCACCAATTCCTCATTCAGTGTGAGGCTCCCGCCATCCTTGAAAGCGAAGTTCAGCTTCTTTCCCAACATTTTTCTGCAGACAAAAGGAAAAATGTCATTGGGCTAAAACTTGGCATGAACAAGAACAAAACAAAGTATTTATTAAAGAAAATTTTAATTTTTTTGGTGAAGAAAATTGTTTATTTTATGTATGAATTTTATTTAATTTAGTAGAATATTAAGTTTAAAAGTAGAAATGAGAAAATTTGAAGTTTAAAATTTTTCTCAAAATTTTCATTATAATGAGGTTAATTACAAAATTTGGACACAGTCGTAGACATTTTGCAACAAAGATAACCACAAAACAATCAAAGTTTCAAATTTTCAAAGCAAGCAAAGTCAAGCGACATTAGGTTGCGTAATAGGTTTTCAGGTATCATCCATTTATTGGTAACATGGGTCTTTCGCCCTGTAAGTCCACTAACTGGTCGACTCCTCCTCCGTAGACCTTTTCAATGAAAAATGGTCCCTCCCAAGTTGGCTCAAATTTTCAACCTATTTTGCGGCGTACAAGAATAGGCCTTTTGAGCACAAGTACGAGGTCACCAACTTTGAATGTTCTTGGGTTGAACAATTTGTCGTGGGCTTGTACCATCTTTGCTTGGTAAAGCTCCAAGTGTTGTTGTGCTTCTAGTCATTTTCCCTCAAGACTTTTTAGTTCTTCAAGTCTGAGTTTTTCACTCTCTTCTATTGTGAGTTGGTTGGCAACAACAACTCTAAGAGATGGTGTCTAGATTTCTAGCGGTAGCATGACCTTGGGCCTGTACACGAGCATATAGGGTGTACACTGGGTGGGGAGTCCTGAAAGCCATCCGGTGGGCCCACAAGGCTTCTAATAGTTTGTTGTGCCAATCCCTTTTGTTTTCATCTAGTGTTTTCTTCAAAATTTGTACCAGTGTTTTGTTGAAGGCTTCGGCCAGACTATTTGCTCTAAGATAGCAAGTTTTAGAGTAACTCCAATCTATCCCGTGTTGTTTGATAGAATTATTAATTTTGGTGCTTTTGAAAGCTATCCCATTGTCAGAAATTATTCCTTGCGGTACTCCGAAATGGTAGATAATTTGGATTTTGAAGAATTGAAGGGCGTGTTGTGTCATAACCTCACGCAACAGTACTGCCTCTACCCATTTGGAGAAGTAATCTGTAGAGGCAAGTATAAACATGTGTCCTTTGGAAGATGGAGGATCTATCGGACCTATTATGTTGGTGCCCCAACACTAGAATGGCCA
The DNA here is from genome assembly GCA_002079205.1 of Phalaenopsis hybrid cultivar. Lineage (NCBI taxonomy): Eukaryota > Viridiplantae > Streptophyta > Magnoliopsida > Asparagales > Orchidaceae > Phalaenopsis > Phalaenopsis hybrid cultivar. The sequence goes on along the minus strand of JXCR01012186.1, from coordinate 160,559 downwards.
CGAGGCAACAGTTGGGTGTAGCACATTTGGAGGCTGGTGTAAGACCATAACATACACTTGGCATTGGTGACATTTTCTTACTGTATTCATGCATTCAGTCATCATTGCTGGCCAATAATATCTAAGTCTTTTGATCTTCATTTTAATTTTCAGCTCTAAGTGATGAGCGCCACAGTTCGACATGTACTTCTTTGACAATTTTCAGTGCTTCAGCTTTGTTCAAACTCCGTACCCACATATGGTCGAAGATCTTCTACAGGGAAAGTTTTCCACCAGGGCGTAAGACATGAACCTTGTTGTGATATGATGTGCTTCAGACTTGTCTTCTAGCTGCTTTCCAGTATGCAAATAATTTATTAATGCCTTGCTCCAATCATCATTGATGTTTGCAACTGTATTTATTGCTTCTTATTTTCTAAGTTTGTGTAAAGTTTCGAGGTCAATTTGAGACAAGACATATCTTCATTGTATTGTGATTTCAATGGAATCCTCTGGGGGACACGCCAGCTCCTTAGCGAGTTTTGCTAAAGTATCGACATGGGCATTATCTCCCTTAGGAATCCGATAGAAAGTCACATCGGAGATCTGCTCCAGCAGCTTCATTGTGTACTGATGGTATTATCTGGCAACATGCTGAATGACGAGTTGAGAGTTGCCATAAATGACATTGTTCGATATATCCATTGAGATTGTCATTTCCAACCTGGTGATTAAAGCTTCGTATTCTGCTTCATTGTTTTTACACGGCTCTGTCAGGTGGTATAAGAACCTCAACATACCCTTATCTGGCGTGATAAAGCTCAATCCGATCCCTGCTTTGCCTGGTATAACTGTGCCTGATCCTTTGTCTTTTCTGGTTGGTGAAGCGCCATCGAAGTTCATTTCCCAGCGTTGCGCACCAGAAAATTCCATTTGTAGTATTTGCTTTTCTGATAAATCGTCGTTGAGAGAGGACCCTAGCTGGCAGTGGGTGTGCAGCGAGAAAGTCTGCTAGTATCTGTCCCTTGATAGCACGGAGCAAAACAAAAGTTATATCAAATTGCAATAAGATCATTGACCATCTTGTGAAACATCCGAAGAGTGTTGGTTGGGTCATCAGATATTGCAACAAATTAACTTTCGAGATTAGGGTAATCTTATGAGAAAGCATTCAATGTTTAGGCTTTTGAGTGGCAAAAATTAACGTCAGACAATCCTTCTCAATATGTGGATACCTTATTTTCGTCTGTATTAAGCGACGACTTAGGTAGTAGAGTGCATTCTCTTTACCCTCGTCATTAACTTGGGCTAAGAGGGCTCCAAGAGAGTCATCTAAGGCCGCGGTATAAAGTATCAATGGTTTTCTTGGAATAGAGGCTACCAAAACAGGAGCTGTCATTAAATATTGTTTAACATCCTCAAATGCTCGCTGACATTTCTATTCCCAAACAAATTTGGCATCCTTTTTAATTAATATCGAGAAAGGCTGACACCTACCTGAGAGATTAGAAGTAAAGCATCTCAGATATGCCAACTTCCCCTGATAGATCACGGAGCGAGAAAGTCTGCTAGTATTTGTCCATTGATAGCATGTAGTTATTTTAAGGTCTTAAGAGGAGGCTTTGCCAAGATAACTTTAATTTTATCAGGGTCGATATTGATTCCCCGATGACGAACAACGAATCCCAGAAATTTCTCGAAAGTAACACCGAAGGCACACTTTAAGGGATTCATTTTAACGTCATATCATCGTAACTGTTCAAACACAATCCTCAAATCATACAAATGGTCTATTTTTTGTTTACTTTTGATGAACAAATCATCCAAGTAGCATTCTACTAGGTTATGGATATGGTTGTAAAAAATCTTCATCATTGCGCGCTGATATGTTGCTTCAGCGTTCTTTATGCCAAACGACATCACAATGTAGCAGAAAATTCCAATCGGTGTTCTGAAGGCTGTAAGAGTTGCATCCTTGGGAGCCATATTGATTTGGTTTTATCCCGATGATCCGTCCATGAAGGAGAAAATTTTGTGTGTTGAAGCGATGTCCATCATCATTTCTGGAATTGGTAGTGGAAACTATTCCTTTGGACATGCTTTGTTCAAATCTCTGAAGTCGACACAAACACGGATCTATCCATTTGCCTTCTTAACAGGTACAATGTTACCTAACCACATGGGGTATTGTTCTTCTTTTACAAAGTTGGTGTCTATTAATTTCTTCACCTCAGCGATGACTTGTTGTTCTATTTCAAGGTGCATTGTCCTGTGAGCTTGTTTTACTGGGGTTATATTTATGTCCAACCCGATTTTATGAACTGCAACCTCTACTGATAGCCTTGACATTTCATCGTAGCTCCATGCGAAGTAATCTTTGAATTCTGTTAATAGTTTGATCAATTATGAAGATTCTTCATCATTGAGTATAGAACTTATAACTGTAGGTCGGGGTTGTTCTTCAGTCACGAGGTTAATCTCTTTCAATTCATCAATGGTATATTTAATTTCCACTTCAAATTTTGGCAGAGCATTTTCTATTAGTTGATCAATAGAGTCATCCTCTATATCGATGCAATCATTTTCTAACTCACTATTAACAACCATGCAAAATTCAGAATCATCGACTGGTCCGACTGTACCAAATCTGTGACCATCTTTTGAATTGGGAGTTCAACTTTTAACATTCCATAATTTTTCAAAAAATTAAAATTTATCTATTGGTATTTGTTTTGGTAAGTTTCCCTGTTGAATTAACTTTTTAACACAAGTCGAAAAGTAACCTCAAGGCAATTGCATTAATTCATTAGGATCATCATCCAAATTTAAATGTTTTTCAAGCTCAAAAGAGATATAAGCTTGGTAAAATTTGATCTGCTCTGAACCAACACTACGGACATCCTTGACCTTTAAACTCTTGACCTTTTGAGGGAGAACTGGAGTAAGGGTCATGGCATTCACATAGTGGTTTATTTGATCATACATTGTTTCATATTTATTCTTCTCTGTATCTTCTAAGGATATCTCATGCTGAGGTTTCTTTTGTTTTGTCATAATTATTTCATCATTGAAACTGTCTTCATTACCAATGTTGATAGTTGGCCAGGTCCGTTCAACGATTAAGTTGATTCTTCCTCATCCACATCCCCAGTCTCGACCTCGGGTGCGTGAACTCAAAGAACCTCCACCAACTCGTTGTAAGGGAGTGGTGGAAGAACGTTGAAGTGGAGTTGAATGGCTTCCTCTTTGTGATTTTTCCAATCTTCATTTTTCTTTGTGACAATTTTGCGAGAGAAGACAGTTTTCTTTAGAGGTGCGTAGTAGGCAGCATCTTCATTGATACCAACTTCATGCACTGAAAATGGTTGTAAGTCTCCTTTGATGCAATTTTCTTGACCATCTTTACAGTACTTGATGCATTGGAGTAAGGATGGTGGAACCATGTTGTGCTCATGAATCCATGGTCGACCCAGTAGAGCATAAAAAGAGGTCTCGGCATCGATGATATGAAATTTAGCGGTTGTCATGAGTTCTCCAACTTTCATAAGTAATGTAATTGATCCAAGGGCTCTTTCTCCCTTTTGGTTAAATCCTCTTAACATCATTTTATTTGCCCTAAGATCTTGAGCTTCAATATCCAAAAAAGCTAATGTCTGTAGTTTCATCAAGTTAAGAGATGCTCTAGTTTCTATTACAACTGTGGACAACATAAATCTACCAATGTTGATAAAGATGTAGAGTGGACTGTTGTGGTTGGCGGTACCGAGCAGTAAGTCTTCATCTGTGAAGGTTACCCCTAATTGTTCTTTCAACTAACAAACTTCATATGAGGATGTACTGGCCAACTGAGCTAAGCAAATCTCTAAGTCAAGAAAAGCTGTGACCAGAGACTCTCATTTCCTGTGACAGGATCAGAACGTCGTAAATGCTTAATCGGGCCGACAGCTTCCTAAGATGAGCAAGCATGTTGTAATCTACTTTTTATGATCCTCCAATTTTATCTTAATTATGTGTTTCTTCCACAGGTGGAGGTGGAGGTATCTCTTCTTGGGTCATTATCTGCTTTCCTTTATCTATTGGAGCTGTTCTTGTTGGTAACACTTTTCTGCTCCTTAAGTTAACTTTCGTGATTTCTTCTTCTTGAGCTACCATTATTGAATCTTCCGGTGTCTCCTCTTTTTCAAAAAGATTTAGGTTGATGGTAAGCGGTTTACCGTGGTGCTCGAGAATTTGTACCTCGCTCCCGGTGTTGTCGTAAGCTGTGTCATTGATGTCTTCATTGGACTTGACAATGAGTTCATCAGACTCGAGTACAATTTGAGGATCATTTTGGGGACAAAGATCAAAGTTAGATTGGTCGTAATTAGTTACATTATCACTATAAAATGTTAAAAAGTATCCAAAATCACAATCATTATATTTATAAGACCCTGGAGGGATGAAAAGATAATCAAACAAAGTCAAGAGTTTGAGAATTTTCTTCCCCGAATCCGAGACAACTAATCCGGTAGAGGCAGCCCCTATCCTACCCCCCATGCTATCAATCTTTGTAGTGATACTTTTCTTCTTCTTCTTTGTCCTTAAAGATGACGGATCTTTTGGCAAAACCTTCTTCTCGGGCTTGGTATGCTGCAGACTCTGAATGGAGGCTTGTCTTGATGCAGACTGGATATTGTTCAGTATTTTCTTTGATGATCTCCTCCATATCTCATTCCATTCTTCTCTGCTATGTGCAGAAGATTTTTTTGATGAATCGTGTGTTTGATTAAAGACCCTTTTGAGTTTGTCCCAAGTTGTACTCCATCTATCTGTTCCAGCATATGGATTGATTGGGGAGATTGGCTCGGCCAAAATCATATTTATGGAAACTTTTTCAGGTTCTCTTAAATAATCTTCCGAGATTGCTATGTTCCCTTATTTAAGGTTCCTTTTAAGCTATTCCTTAAAGATGAAGAACCTCTCTATAGTGTGTCCGAGCAACCGGTGGTATAGGCAACAATTTGGTTCATTTTTCCTACCCACCTCTTCGAGCTTCATTGGGTCTGGTAGTCTAAATTTTGGCTTCTTGATCAGACTTCTGAATATTTTAGGTATAGCTTCATCTTTGAAAGAATACACCATTTTACGTCATTTTGACATAGATATTTTCTTATCCCCTGTTCGAGGTGATCCTTCTTGAGGTGGTCGCTGGTTGGACTGACTACTCTATTTTTGAGCATACTATGAAAAAAATTGATGAGGATCTTCTGCATATATCTTCATCGGCTGCTTTCCTTTGTCGATGGTCACTACTACTTCTGATCTCTTTTCAAACACTTTGGTCAGCTTAGCCTTTTCGTGTAACTCCTTGTGCTTGATTTCTTCTTGAAGACTGATGGCTTTATTGAGTAGCTTCTCAAAGGATTTGATGGTGAGTCCCTTGAGCATGAAAGCTACCGGTCCATGAATGCTCTTGAGTAGAATTTCAATCGCAGGATGTTCCTGTAGCTGAGGTTCACATTACATGCTAAGGTTTCTCCACCTCAAAAGATAGTCCACCAAAGTTTCGCTAGGATTTTATTTTTCCATCATGAGCTCTCCAATAGACAGATGATGTTGCGACCCGGTGAATCTTTTTACAAACAGCTGTTCCAACTCAGAAAATGTTTTAACTGACCCATTGGGCAAGTTAGCAGACCAATTGAAAGAAATTCCTGATAAGTTGCTAACGAACTGCTGGAAGAGAAGAACTTCACTATTCCTTGTGTTGCCACAGCTTGCTCGGAAATGCACCATATGTTATCTGAGATTCCCAATCCCATCAAATATCTTGAAGCTTGCTGCCACAAAACCCTTGGGGAAAGGTACGACATCGAATTCCTCTGGGTAAGGTCTACCCTTTAAAATTAATGCACCACCCTTAGATTGGGTTAAGGCATCCCACATATGTTCAACCATTTGCTTGAATTCCTTTTCTGGTATAGCACCTGATGTAGAATCCTTTCTATGTTGCTCATCTCTGTTTGCTGAAGCAACCTCTCTTCTTTCATCTGTGATCTGTATGATCTCCGGCTGATAGATCTCTAGAGAAGCCAATTGCGACGCTTGTGATTGCCCCTGAATACTGGCCATGACGGTCATGGCTGCGACTATTTCTTCTATTCTTTTCTCCAGTATACTAAATTGTTCATCCCTTATGAGGATAGCCCTACGCAGCTCATCTACGGCATTATCTTCAGCGAGAGGTTGAGCCTCACGCGTAGATGTGGAGGCTCTGGTTTCAATTGCATGGACTTTATTGAAATCTTCCTTTAAGTAATCATTATAGTTGAAATTTTTATGATCATCATCGATGGAAAATCCATGTTCCCGAGCCAGCTCAGAAATCTTGACTCCGAGCTTTTCAACTTTTTCTTCGATTATCGATTCTTGAGTCATCTTAAGATCCATAGGACACTGCTGAACCTCCTCTTATTGTTCCTCCATCTCGCTGGCTATTGTTGTGATGATGTCAGGCTTCATTTCATGTTCTTGTCCCACGTGTTTACCGGACTGTATCGGTGCAGCGAACTTGGGTACCCATACCTTTTTCTTTTTTTATGATGATGTCTTAAGATGGAGTGTCTTAGTAGAAACATCGGTACGTCGAGGGAAAATATGCTCCCCATGGTGTAGACCGGCTATAGAGCCAGGTAATCGTCTTTTCTTTGCCTTTCAGATTGTTGGAATATCTCCATAACGGGTGACGGGTAAGACTTTCGTACCCAGTCTCGACTTAACCGGTCGATAACCTGTGGTCCTGGTGGCAGTATAGTCAATAGTAATCACTACGGTATCAACTATGTTGCATAAATGGAACTAGATGGGGATGTGAGTAGGTGGCACTCTAGTTGTCTTGTGAGACTGTCTGGCGTTCTTGACATTCTTAAAAATTTCCTTCTTCATGCGAAGGGAGATTGCATGTCCCACTCGTTTAAGTAACTCGCTAAATGAAAATCCTTCTATGGCAGCTAGCCTTTTGAAAACTACACTAATTTGGATGATAGGAGTGAACCTCTTTCTCTCCTCACCATGTCCTTGATGTGGTGGTAATGCAGTGGCAATTTTCTGGATACTCTCGTATCCATCCGTATCCATCAGATGATGGAATCTACTTCCTCATAGGAGTGAATAAATTTCCGCTAGTCCTTCTTCATCTTGATGAGGCTCCTCCTCAACGGGTGTCTTCTCAAGAGCCTGGGCTTTGATGGCCCTCCAAACACTTCTGTTACAGTTCCTTTTTTGGTTTCGGGTCAGTGGTACAGTCTTTGAGCTTGATTTCATTTCAAATATGGGTGGTGGGACAGTTAATCCCTCAGTCGGATCCTCAATAATCATTACTTCTTTCCCCTTATCATCAACGAGGACAGCAGGTTTGGCGGGTGTTGTGACAGCAATAGTTTTGGCCTTCTTGCAGGCAGGGAAGTCTTGAAAGCAGTTAAGGTTGAAATCTGCAAACAGTTCCTATATTGCATGAGCGGCAATCTTCATCACTACAAATGGTGCTTTTTTAAGGTTGACCTCGAGATCTTCAAATCTGGCTCTAAATTTGATGATATGAGCAAAGTTACGGGCTTCGTGGCTTCTTGGCCAGTTGCAGGAAAAGGTCAGCGTTGGGTAGGCCATTGCACCAGGCTTTAAAAAAGAAAGTTTCAGGGTTAGCTATATGGCCAAAACCTCATAATTTTTAGTGCAAGCAGTGAAAGTAGAGGTTGATTTGTAGACCGGGCGGGTCTTAATTTATGGGTATTTTAAAATTTTGTTTAAGAAAAATCAAGAGCTGAAAAATTTAATTAATATAAGAAAATTTTAAAGTGCACACAGCATAACACGATTTGGTTTAATTTGTAGAATAAAAAATCAAATTTGGATGGGAGATGTAAAGTATTTTAGGACCCAGTGCGGGACCCATTTAGTGACAGACAATGACCAGGTGGAACTAGTCTATCGACACACCTATTGGGGGTTTGACCCCACGTAAAAAAAATTAAAGGATCCTTAATGGCCTTCTGAACCCCTCTGTTCAAAGATGGTTGAACAGTTAGCCTTAAAGTCCAACGAGTTAGCTGTGCATTCCCAAGATAGAAAGTGTTCAAAGATGGTTGAACAGCTAGTCCTAAAGTCCAAGGAGTTAGTCGTACTTTCCCAAGACAGAAATGGGTAAAGTACGCCAATGCTAGTCCTGAAGTCCAAGGAGTTAACTATACTTTCCCAAGATAGAAATGGGTAAAGTATGCCAACAAGCCTCCTGAACCCCTCTGTTCAAAGATGGTTGAACAGATAGTCCTGAAGTCCAAGGAGTTAACCGAACCCCTCTGTTCAAAGATGGTTGAACAGCTAGTCCTGAAGTCCAAGGAGTTGGTTGTACCCTTAGTGGCCTTCTGAACCCCTCTGTTCAAAGATGGTCGAACAGCTAGTCCTGAAGTCCAAGGAGTTAGCTGTACTTTCTTCTGTTCAAAGATGGTTGAACAGCTAGTCCTGAAGTCCAAGGAGTTGGTTGTACTTTCCCAAGATTGTTCAAAGATGGTTGAACAGCTAGTCCTAAAGTCCAAGGAGTTAGTCGTACTTTCCCAAGACAGAAATGGGTAAAGTACGCCAATGCTAGTCCTGAAGTCCAAGGAGTTAACTATACTTTCCCAAGATAGAAATGGGTAAAGTATGCCAACAAAAGAAGGGTAATTTGGTCCAAGAGGGACATGGACACATTACCGATGTGTGAAGATAATATTTGTTGATTTGTATGGAGAGAAAAGCTTGCCCCCAACAAAGTTGCCAGAAGCAGTCGGCGCTATTTTTGGTTGGAGGAGTTGCCCGTAAGAAGCTGTCGGTCATCAGAATCGAAATCTCATTGCCCTCTTTGGAAGGATGTTTTAATTTACATATATATTTAGTTTTAAAAAAATATGAAATCAAACTGACCCCATATTTTTCATAGTTTAAATGAAAGAGTGCTATACCAAAATCTTGTATCTATCCCAAAGGATAAACACAAGACTTGAGAATGAGGCTTGATCAAATAAACTAAGAAATATATGAAATCATTTTGGTTTGCGAAACATTTGTATTTGCCGACAAGTTGCCCTACTTAATATAAAAAATTAAACAGGGTTTATATTAAGTTGGGTTCGGACATGCTTCCTATAAGGGAAAGTCCCTATTGTTAATTACATATTAAATGACCAAAGTCACCTAAGAAGACTCTCGATAAAAATCAAGAAATATTATCTTCAAAGAGTTTCAAAGGTTAGGAATTTTCAATGAGATCGGACATAGAGGTGTGAAAGGGGATTGGTTAAAATTTGGAACATTATGTTGTAAAGTCCAAAGGAAGAAGAACTAGGGGATGTCATGGATCCAGAGGAGAACCTTGGTGACTTCCCAAGCTATCCTAATAATTAGCTTCATTTCTGAGGAGAAATATTTAAGTTTTTCATCGTATCATTTTTATTAGTTAGGGCTTACATTCATGTGAAACGACCACACAAATAGCGTGGAAGAAGTGAGTGTTTAAGTCGTGACGAATGACGACCTCGGAATCCTAAAACGAGTTAGGGCTTATAGTGTATAGCAAGGCTGTAAAAAGGCCAAAAGATAAGGTGTGGATTTATGTTGCATAAGAAAGCAACCTCGAAGTCCTATGGTTTTGTTTCTTATATCTAAGGAAGGATGATTGCTTTAGCTGAGGAAGACAGGTTTTGCTGTTGAAGATGGCCGTGCTGCCCACCATGCTATCTCCAAGCTCCTTGTCGTGATGAGTTTGAGTTTTCTAGTGTGTCAAGTTATGATGTTAAATCAGGTGGCCCTATGGTTGTAGTTCTTTAAATTTTATGGGGGCATGTTAAAGTTGATTAGAACGACATCGGTTAAGATCCTACTGTTCCCTCGTTTCGGCACCACTATTTTCTACTGGATTCACTTAGTCCAAATAGAATTTACTAAACTCAACTTAATGAGTGCCACAATTACTTTTAGACCGTGGGAAGCCTCGTTAGCAACCATAGGTTACCTCCTCCGAGTAATTCCCGATCATATGATAGAGACGTCTTAATTTACTTGAAGTTGTAGTTTTGTGTGATGTTTGTGATTCAATTTTGTGTTTTTTTATATTTTGAATGTTGTGGCGGTGAATTTTATCTTAGTTAATTTTAGTTTTAATTTTGGTTTTGGTTTTGTAGTTATCCTTATAGTTTTAGTTTTCATGCAGGGTGACATCATTGTTTAGCAAGCAAATTTGTGTAAGCATAAATGTATAGCATAAAAGTACAAGAAAGGCATCGCTGAAAACTACAAAAGCGTACCTAACGAGTCTTCTCGTTCCACCACCTAAAACATAAATTGCAAGTGAGGGCAGTTCATGTAGAGGTAAAAAAAAGTAAGGTTTTGGTAGTTTTCCTAACCCTATGTCATATCTTGGTGGGTCCTTAGTAGTTTAATTAAAGATGATTTTGTCAAACAAAACATATTAAGTTTAGTAGATCTCCAAGGTATCCAACATATCTAGAGAAAGAAGTAGGTCCGTACTACTCTCTCGCTACCTGCTGAAAAATCTCAAGTTCTTTTAATCTTATTATGTTTCTTAAAAATTCATCTTGTAAATGCCCGTAGTGCTCAGTGAGCATTAATGTCTCAATTATCCCTAAGAATAGAGTAATTATCACTCATAACTCAATTTAATAATTATGTGGGTGAAGACCCTTAAAGAGACAAGTTTAAGAGACTTAGTCAAATTTTGACTTAGGCTTGTAGTGTTTGAATGAAACTTGATTTAGCCTAAGTCACTACTAAGCCCGTAAGACTTTGGTTAGTGTCTTAGTCATTGCAAATGAAATTGACTTATAAGTGATGTTGATGATTCATGTTCATATTTTTTTTGTTCATCAAATTGGTGTATTAAATTAGATAGTTATTAACACCCAAAATCATACCCCAAAATCTAGGATCATTTAATCGGCTAGACTCCCAAATTTATGTAATTTAAGGAAATTGTAAATTTATTTTTTTTAATTAGTACAAGTGAGGTTGGATTCTACCAATTAACCCCTTGTGTTTCAAATATCCAAATATGTTAATTAAAATCAAAGATTTCCCATTTCCCTTTCTGAAATTAGGCCTAAATGTTAATTAAGGCTAAATTTCCAAAATTACACATTTGTCCCGAAGGCTCTATCACTTCATAATTCATCAACTTTAATCCAAATGACTTTGGAATTTTTATCCTGCCTCACTCATGGGTCAATTAAGACATCAGAGGAGAAAGTATGATTTTTTAAAATTTAATTTATCTATATAATTATTTTTAATGCAAAAATAGGAATTTTCAAAGAAAATTTCTAACTTGACCAAAGTAAGTCCTAATCTTTTGAAATTTTTAGTGCAGGTCAGCTTAGACCAGAGAAGCATTTGGACCGAATTTCATCATTTTTTGAATTTTATTAGAATTTTAAAAATTATTTTAAATTTTGGGGTATTTATTAATTATAAAATGTTTCAAATGTGGAAAATTAATTTTTATATTGTTATTTAATCTCTCTGATGTCAAGGGACACAAAAAAAATATCACGTTTTTCTAATTCTTCTTTGAATTATTGGAATTATTTTAGTAAAAATCTATTTTTAGCCTTTAAAAATTATTTTAAGCTTCAAAATTCAATATATTTATTTAGAAAATTAGGAAAAATATCCCAATTATTCCAAAGTTCTTAGGAAGCAATTTAGAACATTTCCATGAAATTTATTATTTTGTGATTTTTATGGATTTTTTATTATTTAAATATTTAATAAAGAGCTAAAAATGAATTTTTTATTTTTACTTCAAATTTATTTTTATAAAATTCCTCTGATCACAAAGAACTCCAAAAACCAAGTTTTATAATTTTTCAACTTATATTTTAATTATTAAAAATCAATTTTAGTGCCAAAAATGTTAATTAACTTGAAAAATTCATTTCAAAAATTAAATGAGCTCCAAGTGTTTTGAAATTTTTATGGGGAGTTCTCTGGATTTTATTTTTTAGTGGAGACAAAAAATTAAGTCATTTAGATGTCTACGTTAAACAAAATTAATTTTCTTTGGTTTTAAGGGTTGGTAAGGAAGTTTTATCTAGTTTGATCGATTTCGTCCATCCGATACACACGCGATCGGACGGCTCCCCGTCATCATCCTTGATAGGGTGATCTCATAACCGTCCACACTAAAACCCTAAGACCTCATCCTAGACTCAACCAAATCCATTCGGGTTTGATCTTATGCACTTGTCTAATTGAGATGAACATATCCATACGGTAATCATAGAATTAAATCAAGCTTAATCAAATGGAGAATTAAAATAGGCTCGGGAGGAAGAGAAGATCAATACCTTGGCTCTAAGAAGTGAAGCTTCGATCAGAGGTGCTCGGCAGATTCGTTGGGGTCCAAGGAGGCTAGGGATTAAGCCTCTGGCTATGGTGCAAAGCCTAGGTAGGAATTCGACCAAGCCTGATTTTAGGTTTTGGTCTAGAGCTATGCTAGGGGCTCTATGGAAGGGGAATTTGATGGGGCTTTTCCTTCTCTCACTGTGGTGAAGGTGTGGGTAAGTTTAATTTGATTTTTTTTTAGTGTAGGAGTGTAATGAACTCTGTCCGGGTTTTAGGTAGAGATTTCAAGCTCAAAATTGGGCTCTGGCAAGGGGATTCAGGGCAATGTGGTGGTTGGGTTGTACCAAGGAGGTCTCAAAGAGGCTTTGGGATCAATTTGGGGAAGTTACTCAGAGGAAATTTAAGCACATCTCCCATTGCCGTGGAGGTGAGTTTTTATAAAAATGGAAAAGGGGTGGCTCTGAGAGCCAATGTTTGGGTGTATGTGATGCTTAGGTGGAGGGCAGAGGAGCTCTATCATTTGATTTGAGTGAGATGGCCTCTGGGTTTGATTTAGGTGAAGTTCAAGAGGAGGTGTCCCTCAGTTTTGGCTTCTCTGGTGACTAGGCCGGCCGGCCATGGTATGGGGAATTTGCTAGGCGCTTAGGGAACCTAGGGGAGTATGTCACAACAATTTTTTGGAATGATGTATTGTTTTGGCAAAGATTTTTTAAGCCTAAGCAAAAATGGAAATCTAATCCCTTAATTTGAGGGACCCTTGGTCCATAGCTCATCTAGCTTGGGTTATACTTTGGAACATCCTTCATTGCATTATTTGGTCGATCATGGCTCAATGAATATAAGATAATTCCTTCATCACTACACCAGTGTATCAAGTATCCTCACGAGGGACTGGAATATTATATCAAGAGTGACCTATAGCTTTTCTTGGTACATGAGATTGGCATACATGAAGATGCTACACACTACGCACAGTTTAAGAAGACAGATTTCACCAAGGATGTGGTGATAAATTCAGAAGACAAATATAAAAACAAGAAAATGCAGGAAGAAGATAAACAAAAAGAATAGAAAATTGAAAAATGTCATGCTATGACTCAATCAAAGGTTGTAAACTACACAATGCTTGTATTTTAGGTTGAGACTAGGGACGGAGACGAAGTATATAAAACCCAACAGTTGAAATGAAGAAACCTTTAATGATTACCATCTTCATGGACTACAATTCTTGGGGAGAGAGAAAGGAATAGAAAAGAATAACAGTGTTGGGAATACGAGCCAATGTATGAGAGAATCAATCACTATGTGTAAGCTATGATCCTAACTCCGATCTCAAAAAAATAAAATTGAGAGTTTGGTGGTCAATGAATTACATGGTAAGGGAATGAAACCTAGTAGATTTCAACTTGGTTCCTCTTCTTTTAGTTCTGAAACAAATGTAAAACTAGGAGATGAAAAATTCAGAAAAATAATGGAACTTTCTATTAAACATTATTCACCTTACATTTTAAAACTTGTTCAAAGTGGCTAGATACCAAAACAATGGTCAGCTGATCAATCCCACCATTCTTAATAGTTATGAAATAATCAACAATGAGACTCTAATTTGAAAGATGGTGTTTTATTTGATAAACTAGGACCTCTTAATGTCTTGGAAATTTTCTTGTTGTCACTGAAGAACCAAATATCGAATGTGCAGAAGAACCAAAAAATTTTGAAAACCCTTCAACAGAAGATGCTCCTTCAAAATTTAAAGAAGAATTAAATCGACAGTAGATGAGATAAGAAAAGTCTATTTGGGACTAAAGGGTTCCCAAAACCAACAATTATTAAATCTTTACTTAATGACATAAAACAAAAGAAATAATGCAACTTTTAAAATATTATAAAGACTTTTTTTATTGGAGTTGTGATGAAATGCTCAGACTTTGTCCAGAGGTGGCAGTCCATAAACTTGGAAAAAACCAAATAGTGATTCCAATAAAACAAGGTCCAAGAAGAACGTTTGTGGAAATTAATGGATTGTCACCGAGGTTAGAATGTTAATCATGACGAATTCATTTGAGAAGAATAATACCCAAAATGGTTGGCCAACATAGTACTAGTAAAATATAAAATGGCCAAATTTGGATCTATGTTGACTTCAGAGAAATGAAAAAAGCCTGCCCATTAGATGAATTTCCCTTACAAATCCGAGAGTTAATGATTGATTTTCCACCAGCACACACAGTTTTCTCATTCATAGATTAATCACTATGCTATGACCGAATTATAATGTCTCAAAAAAAAACTAATCATAGCCTTTCAAACACCCATCAAGACTTATTGCTATAAGGTAATGCTTTTTGGACATAAGAATGCTGGTGCAATATACCTGTGAGCTATAACAAAAATCTTTGGTGAACTCATTCATGTTGCCATTAATTTTTTATTTCATGAGTGTAAGGTGTCCCCTTGCATGACTTAGGATTACTTAAAACATATTCATAATGTCTGATAGTTTAGACACCCACCCGGGACTGTCTGGAACTTAATTAGGGTAAGTAGCTAGGTTTGGTGTCAATTCAGCCCTACCCAAAAAATTTCCTCTGGGAAGCCCATTCAGGATGTGAGGCATGGTAGGTACCTAATGATTATTAGAATTCACAATATACCCATTCAGACCCTATCATTTTTGTAGTAAGCCATAGAGTCCACTTACGCACGGTACGATAAAATCAGTGTTAGGGACACCCCACCCGCGCCACTGCTTAAGATGACTGCTGACACCAATTTCTTCAATGAGTGTCTGACCTAAATGCTTCAAATTTAATTCATAGGGCTATATTTCATCACATGTAATAAACCATAACTTTTGGATTGAAAAGATGTTTCATCGTGTATTCTCGATGAATATCAGGGTTTCGGGTTGGACCGGCACCCTAAAGCCATCAATGGAGCCTCAACACCCAAAATATACTTATAGGATCATAATTCCGGTGTCTTAAGAGGTCCAAGAAATGATTTTGGCACATTTTCTTCTTTTCAAACATGGAGGTGTTCAAAAAACCCAGAACAGGCAAAATCAGGAGCCTAGGCGCTCAAAATAATCCATTTTCTAGCACCTCGGCGCCATTTTCCCTACAGCATGGCACTTATGAACCATATTTAGTTCTTAGGTGCAACCTCCCAAGTGACTAGGAACTATTTTGAATGCCAAGGTTCCCCTCCGTGTCCAGATCACAGTTTTGGCACAATTTTGATGCCATTTTGATGTTGTTTGAGGTTTTTGAGAGTGGAACAGAAAAGGGCGTGGCTAAAGATCTTTTTTACCTCATTTAGAAAGATCCAATGTCCATTTTAGGGAAAAAGTTGTTCATTTTTCTTAGAAAGATGGGTTTAACCTAACGCATCTCTCACATTTCATGGGGGGCCAGATTTCTCTTGCGTGGAGGGGAGCTCAACCCCCTCTTCTATTTTTTCCTTGTTGTTGTTGACAATTTTTGCCTAGAAGGGACTGCTACTTGCTTCTCTCCACATCCTTCTTCTTCCTCTTCATATAATTCATAAAGATATTATAAATAAGCTCATGGAGGAGAAATTTTGAAGGTATTGGAGATGCTTTGTGGAGATCTTTGGAGAGAAAGCAAGGAAGAGTCTCTACCCCTCCTTCATTGTTTTCTTCTCCCTCAATTTATTCACATTTTCCTACAGTTTGTGAGGATGTGAGAGTGATTTTCTTGAGGAGGAGCTTGGGATTGAGGTGTCAACTCTCCTACTATGAATGGGAGTTACATCCTTGAATGGGGAAAGTTTGTCAAAGGTTCATCGGATGTTCGCCAGAAGTTTTTTGGAGCACTGCCAAAATTTGCGAATAAATGTCGGTTCTCCTTCAGCATAAAAATAACATATCTACAACCATCACATTGGTGAGATTTCCTTATCCCTTAGCCAATCCTAGGTTTATTTAGATTCCTTTAGGTAAATCAACAATCCATCACAATAGCAGCTCGGCCGGCTGATACTTGTCGTCCAGCAATTCCTCATGCTGTCTGACTTCGGTCTCTATCCACGTTGGTTAGAATCCCAATTTTTCATGGATTTGGCGATCCTAATCTCCCTTGGAAGGATTAGTTGAGTTCAATCTTAGAGAATGGGAAAAACTTATTAGCTAGTCAATCCTATAACATCATGAGTATTTGTAGAGCAAAGAAAGCTTTATAGTTAGTTTGCCAGAACGACTACCACAACCCGGTCAGCTTATCATTACATGGTGCATGTTTGTCTTCCTGCTTCATTGTTGAACAATTTATTTTTGTATTTGAATTTGCACTTATGTGATGATCCCTAGTGACGATCACCACTACCTCCACAACACACCCATCTTTTGGGCCTCTACCTCCATGGCATGCCCACCTTTTGGGTCACTGCCTCCACGGCACCCCCACCTTTCGAGCCCCTACCTCTGAGGCACACCTACCATTTCTTATCTAATATAATTAAAGAACAATAGTCACACATTGACCAAAATCCCACTTTCTTGTCCAATGTAAATTGCCTAGCATACCTTCTTATTTAAGTGGTTGTCTAGTGTGCCTAGGGTGTTATAAGGCTCCCTGACCTATATGGTTATAAATCCTTTTGGTTGGAGCTTTTTGAGCCTTATAGCTGATCCACCCTCTCTCTTTGTTTTCTAAGGTGTCCTAGCCACTTTGGCAGGTGTATGTCTTGCCTTTTGGTGCTCGAGCTTATAGTCATAGGATAGAGATTCCTTCCTTTTACCTTAGGAAAAATGAGATCCCGCTTGGACAATGCAATTAAAAAATTATTGATTTGGGATTTCAAAATTTTTTGTGTTAACTACCTTCATGATTTTGTAAACTTGGGGTCCTAATAGCTATGTAGGATGGGTCTATGGTACAACCCCATTACCTCTGCCTTTTAGGATCACTCTACCTTCATGTTGTTGAGCCCCTTTGAGCCCTGTCGCACCTTGACTTCGTTGATATCATTTTGACAGCCCGTTGCCAATGAGATGCCACCAATTTTGGATACGAAAATTTATCCTCTACCCTTATAGCTTGGATGTGCTTTGACGTGTTAGGATTTCCCCACCGAGATTATTCATAGTTATTCTGTGGGTTGATGAGCTGCTACCCATTTGGGATGTGAGAGACTCACTCTCTGCTCAATGACTTAGTGTGAGCTTTAGAGCATCGAGACTTTGTGCATAAGGAAGAACCTTCCTTCGAGTACCCATTGACCATGTTCATGATAATATAAGTGAAACCTCTTTTATCAAGAGTATTCTTGTGTACCCCTCAAGATGTAATTAACCAAGTGGGATATGTCATTATGAGAGTGCTCTTGACCCCAAAATAAACACCTACACCTAAATCTCTTATTATGGGTAGTCTACGTAGGTATTTTTTTGCGGATATAGGACCAAGGTCCCTCTATCCAATTTTGTTTGGGTAGACATTCTTAGCTTATCCATGCGAGATTTACCACACGTAGGCTCTCCACGTTTTGCATTTTCTCTTATATGTTGCCTTATCGTATGTCCATCTTTTTTCTTCCTCTCTTTTTCTGATCATTCATATGACCTAGAAGAGATACTTAATTGGGACAGAAAAATGTACTACAATCGTCATGCTAGCAACACCTTCAAAAATAAAAGAGAGAAAAGGAAGACCATGTGTAAGATTTGATAATCTTTTTTGAACAATTATGACAGTTTAATCTTAAAATTAATCCCTTAAAGTGCATCTATGTTGCCAACTTAGGTAAGTTTTTTGGAATTGTTATTCATCATCGTGGATTTGTAATTTACCCTTTTATAATTGAGGTGATCTTAATTATGCCTCCTATGAAGAATTTAAGCCAACTATGGTCCTTTCAAGGCAAGCTGGCATATATAAGACATTTCATTTATAAGATGTTAGGTAGGTGTGAACCTCTTACTGCCTTAACTAGAATGGATGGAAAATTCGTGTGGGATGAAAAATGCCAACATGCACTTGAAAGTGTCATACAATATTTAATGACACCTTTTGTTCTAGCAGCTCCAATCTCAAGATGACCTCTTATCATTTACATCACGGCTTTAGACGACTCCCTCGGAGCCTTGCTAGACCAGGTCAATTAAGAAGGTAAGGAAAACACATTGTACAACCTAAGTTGTCATCTAATTAAAACTAAAATTAGGTATCCTACAATTGATAAGCATTGCTATGCTTTGATCTTCGCCATTCAAAAGCTCAAGCACTACATGCTTCCTCACAAGGAAAATCTCATGAATAAAGTCAACCCTCTTGAGTATTTAATGACTAGACCAACACTCTTTGGAAGACTGGATAGGCGAGTGATGATTATACTCTAGTTCATCCTACCTTTTGTACCCCTATGTGCCATTAAAGTACAAATATCATTAGGCTTTCTATCAACACACATGATACCAGAAGGGTTCCTACTCAATGATGACTTGCCTAATGAACATATATTGAAGCTCAAACATTCTGACACATATCATTCAGAGCTATACTTCAATGGAGTTTGCATACTTACGAGGAAAAAGACATGTAAACGATCATACTAAATAAGGCAGAGGTAAGATTGGTTTTCACCACACTAGATAGAGCGTTGATGTCATTCTCCTACCACTTGATAGAGCAACATAAAAATAGTGATGTTAAGTATGAAGCACTCATAACTGGCTTAGAACTTACAATCTTAATGGAAATCATGTAAATCGACATCTATGGGGATTCTTGGCTTATTATTCAAACAAATCCAAAATGTTACACTTTTTTGAGTTATTCTTTGCTAAAGCTTGCAACAGAATTCACCTACTCAAAAAAGGTCCATGATTCAATTTCACTGCATGGGTGATAAGTTCTCTCTAAATAGATATTGAAAACCTTCAAATGATAGGTGTCAACTTTTCAGTAGTGACCGTGACTTTATATATGTTTAAAAATATAAGTATTTAATACTGCTGCTAAAGGAATTAATTCCTCAGCAACTGTACCAAAACATAATAACAGTTATAAATTTGATAAATATGAATGTAATAAATATTCAATAATTTTAAAGTCACACTTATCAATGCAAGTATACGTAATGCTCAAGTAATATAGGGCTCTAATGGAGTCCTAGATGTCAATCCCACAGGGAGTAAGATTAGAAGCTACAAACTAAGATTTTAGAAAAGCAATACTTTAATCTCAACAAAAAAATTCAATTTGCTTATTCGTCACTAATAGGAAATTAAAATAAATATGTAATTTTCTTAATAACTCTTAAATAACTAATTATGCTAATGAGGTTTTTAATGTGATATTCAATATATAAGAAAGCATCATTCTCCTTGTCAAGAAATTATAGTGAATGGATAAAATGAATCGGTTCAATTTGTATTGTGACAAAGAGGAGCATACCTATTCTTTACCCTTAGGTCCAAACATAAAGATCATTGACTAATCCTACGCTTTTTACTGAATTTGCGGCTAGGCTGGGAGAATATCGGCTCTCACTTCGGAGCTCCCACGTTCCCCTCGCTTAAGGGCTAACATCTACACTTCAGTACCCAAACGATAGGACCAAATTGGGGATTTCAGTCTGTCACTCTAAAATCTCCAATTCAATGCCTGATAATATTATTTCCCTATTATTTGCACCCAACTTCCAAGGGCTTTGACCTCTTTGAAACTATGATGTAATCTTCACTTTAATTGTAGAACTCAACATATTTTAATAAATCAATTGGTCTGATTGAAAGTAAATTAAGATCGAAGTGAAAAGATCATCAAAATTTCTTAAACATTTTCATGGCTTTACCAATTGATATCACCATTTCACAAATCTCAAGACAAGGAGAAAGATAAAGAAAACTATTTAAATCTCATGGGGAAAACACAACAAAACTCAGAATTCATATATAAAAGCAAAGTCATACAAACTACAACAATAAATAAACTTATCTCTAATTTCTCTCCAAGAAAGCTCCTCAAAGTTCCTCTGAATCTCTTCCTTTCTTTATAACACACAGAACTCCTCATCGAAGCACCAAAGGGAAGAAATCTCTCACTTTCCCTCCACTCTTACAATCTCTCAAAGAATTCCTCACAATTTAGGCTTTCTACACTTTTTTCCACACTTCAATTTTGAGCCTCCTCTTCTTTATTTTTTACCAAAATCTTCTTTTAAAGTTGTGGATGAGCTTTCCCAAGAGTTTCCTAAGCACCCCTCCAAAATTCGTCCTCATCCAAAGCCTAATTGGACATAACCACGGAGCTCACCGTCAACGGCCTCGAGGATGCCTTTGGCAGACCTCCTAAGTTAATTAATTTTGGAGTCACGGGAAATTCTCGCTGTCGGTGATGTTGGGCTCACCATCGTCGCCCTAGTAAAATTCTTCACATTTTGGTCCTTTTCACTCCAAATTTGCTCCTTTTTGCATCTTTTTGCTCCAATGACCCTAATTCATCATTCCTGCAACAAAATATCAAAAATACCTTTATTTAAAGTGCAATATCATCAAAAATAGTATAAAATAGGTATGAAAATCTCAACATATTTTCCTTTGGTTAAAATCCCCCAAACTTAACTATTACTTATCCTCAAGTAGTTTTAGTACTACATAAAAGTTATGTTTTATTGTAGTAAAGTTTTAATTCAGAAATACTATAAGTTTGATTTAGATAAATATCATAGAGTGATTTTTAGAAAACATTCAAGTAATTAAATTAACTCTGTAGCCGCAAGGTTATCTAGTCATCAAGTTTAAAAGTTCTAGTCTTCTATTCATTTCAAGAATGACTATATGTTGCAATAGTAAGTTACTTAGAATATTCAGATGATAGAAACTTCATGAGAACACTACTAGTAAAAGATTTATTTCATAAATATAAGTTCAGGAACGTATTTAGGTTTTCCCTTTAGGTAGGTCTAGTGAAGCAAATTTTTTATAAGGCATATCCTCAAGCTTCTCCTCACTTTCATATTTTTATTTTTTATTTCTTTCTTTTCTCCTTTTCAGTTGGATTGCTTTCAATCCTATATATTTTTCTTTTCTATTAAAGGATTGTTTTCAATCCTTTCTTTTTCCTTTTTCAAGTGAGTATTACGATGCTGGATAGCCTTTAATGATTTTGAACTTCACTTTTCTTTCCCTAAATTTGAAACTCAAAACATTGGATAGCCTTTAATGATTTTGAACTTCACTTTTCTTTCCCTAAATTTGAAACTCAAAGCATTTTCAAAGCATTCCACCTTTAATGATTTTGAACATCACCTTTCTTTCCCTAAATTTGAAACTCAAAGCATTCCCTTATCTTTTAAATATTTCATAGCTTTTAAATCATTGAGCCCCAATCTTTTCTTCTCAAATGAATTTCCCAATAACTGTTACATCATTGAGCCCCAATCTTTTCTTCTCAAATGAATTTCCAAGATTCTTAATAATAACTGTTACATCATTGAGCCCCAATCTTTTCTTCTCAAATGAATTTCCAAGATTCTTAATACTTTTATAGTTTTCTTTACTTTAAATAGTTAACTATAGTCTTATTCTCTTATACTAAATATCTTAAGTATAGTTTCCTTTACTTTAAATAGTTAACTATAATCTTATTCTCTTATACTAAATATCTTATGTTACAAAATTAATTTTCCTTACAAAAATATTTCTTTAAATCTGCCATAATACTAAAATAGCTACAAAATATAGTTACCTGAATTAAATTCACTACATAAAATCATTTAAATAATTTTAAAAAATAATTAAATAGAGGACATCTAATAGTTAATTTTTTTCTTCCCTCCCCCGAGCTTAAATTTTTTCAATATAAAGTAATACAGGTGGAAAGAAAAATTCTAAATACAAATCACACCTTAGTATTTTAGGCATTTTCATCATTCAGAAATATTTGCAGTCCTTCTCAAAATTAATACTTCACCTGGTCTGTAACATTAGGAGCTTCCCACACATATAAATCATTAAAAAAATTTCTGGGTAATGAAATTTTGAAATAAGTAAAAAACTAAAACATTAAACAAACACAATAATTCCTAACACAACCATAATACTAAACAAAAACAATTACAAATAAAATGCGAAATAAAAATCACATTACATCAAAATTCACAAAATATTACATAATTTCTATTATACTACACATGTAGATTTAACTGCCACACTAACTTTATAAAAAAATTAAAAATCATCGAAGTAAAATATAATAATAAAAATGAAAAGCCAAATACACATAAACATCCATTTCTATTACAAAAGATCACAAAAATAAAAGTACAAGTACATCAATTACATCAGATATCAAAATCCCAAACTATGTCTTCATCTCCTTGATTAGCAGGTGGATCAGGCTGATACTGAGTATATTGAGGGCACCTAGGGAAGGTAACATCAGGCTCACCTCTGTAGTGTCGGGCCTGAGCTTCATAATAAGCTATCTCAAAATTTGAATGTCTTTGCATGTACTCACTATCATAATCATGTCGACATTCTAAACCTCAAATCCTTTCATTTATTAATTCTATGCTCTTTCGCTGCAAGGTCAACTCATTCATCAAGTCAGTCAGAGTAGGGGAACTAGAAGGTGAAAGGTCATAACTTGTAGAGGGGACATCTCTACTAGTAGACAGTTCTTGACTCCTGCTTTCAGTTCTTCATTTTTCATGGGATTCATAAGTTTTCAAATTAGCTTCACTAATGGGTTTCATAGGGTGAACCCATTCCTCATCTCCTTCAGCTTCCACTCTAGAAAGTCGGTAAAGTGCATAAATACGGCCAGGATGTCCTAGACCTCCACTTACCTTGTCGTAGTCAATATATTCTTAAAAATAATTCTCCCCACATTTATATTTCTATTATTCTTACTATAGAAATTTAGAATAGCTCTATCTCTAGTTAGCTCACTATGGTGATAACTAAGTAACAGAGTAGAGGAAATAAAATAGTGCCACGCCTTAAAGGTGGCATTCAGCATGGAAGCAAAAAAATTTACTCTCTGTTGTTTAATCTTCCACGTTCCTTTCCCATCAGTGAGAAAGTTGATCACATCATTCAGGGGGACTTCCATTGTATTAAAGGTTTCATAATGATAGCTATAAGAGTCTGGGACTTCGTAAATGGAGTTAATGCAGGCGACATTAAATTCAACAGGAAATCCCCCCACTTGAATAATTCCATCTTAAGAATAGAATAAGTTAGCATAGAATTCCTTCACAATATTTGCAATAGCCTTATTCGTTGTGTAATAGAAGTTTTCTCACCCTCGCTCAGTAATAACTCGTTCAATTTCTCCTCCCGGACTTTCAAAAACTCGATCTTGTATAGACTTTTTTCCTACAAATACAGAAGTAAATTTTGATTGAGCATTCGCATTTACGAAGCAAGACTCATCTAACTCAATTTGTCTCTTTTGACGAGGAGCCATTTCAATCTTCACAGTCATAGAAAAATTCCAAAGTATAATTCAAATATTCAAATAATGGCTTCCAAAAGTAATTCTAAGAGTTCAACACTAAATTCCATGAATTTCATTGTAATATTTTCTTCACATTCTCAAAAATTTTGGATCTCCTCAATGTGGAAGAAATCCATAGTGAAAATCAAATATTTTTAGTTTTGAGTGAAGCTCTTACCTAAAGATGATCAAATCCGGTGTCAAATAGCCATGAAATTGCCCCAAATCCAAGATCTCTCAAGCCCTGGGTCGAAAATTGCATTTTTAAGAGGAAGGGGATGATGAATAGTGGTGATTGACTGGTCAAAATCGTGGTTAAAGGTGTTTTTTTCATGAGCTCACCGTCAGCGGGGTGTTCGGTGCGGTCAGCGTGCTCTATTGAAATTATATCCTAAGTCTCGAGAAAATTCCACCGTCAGCTGCATCGAGGGCGCCGTTGGCGGGCTCTATTGATTTCGTTCAATTTCTAAATTTTTGTAATTTCAATCAATTTCAAGCCTCAACGACATCCATTCAATCATTATAGACATAATTTTAAGTGATTAAATGATGTATTTATCACAATTAAACTTTCACAACACAAAACATAAATTCTGAATTTTTGCGATTTCGATCAATTCCAAGCCTAAAAGACATCATTATAGACATAATTTTAAGTAACTAAATGATGTACTTAACACATATAAACTTTCACAACACATCCTTTTAATCATTATAGACACATAATTTTAAGTGATTAAATGATGTACTTATCTCAAATAAACTTTCACAACACAAAACATCACATTTATATATAAATTCCAAGGGGTACAATATACGTTACATAACACACCTAAGTTTTGTATTTTCTCAACCTTAATACATTAATTCAGCATCGCGATCTAAGCCACAATACTCAAAATGCTGAAACAAAATATCATATGCTTAGTCTCAACTATACAGAGATCTAAAAGCATAATTCTAAACCAAAGCAAATGTAAAGTTTAAATCTAAATATATACATAGATAGACAGGTAGTAATATAAATTTACTATTCATCAGATTTAGTATTAGATTCTCCTCTGAGATCATCCATTGATTGCACAAGAATGAAGAGGTTGTAGAAGGGTCGGTATGGAAATTCTTCAGTAGAATCCTCTTCTACTAATTTCATCCTCCTCATCAGCCATATCAAACTATCTTCTAAATGTCCAGAGTGCTCAACATATTCTTTCATCCTCCAATCTAAATGATTGATGAAATTGGAGATATTATTAATCGCGTTCATGACATTTTGTACCTCCTTCTCCAATTTCTTGATTCTGCCCAGGATCACCAGAGTCTTGTTAGGAATTAAGGGTTGAATTGGTAGTGAAGTCTGAGTTGCTTGGTCTACTATAATAGTCATGTCATTTTCATCTTCAAAAGCTAAGAATTTCTCAGTTGGGTCTAAAGGCTTCCAAGGTAGAAATACCTTTTCCCAATTTGTGTAGGACACTTGGAACTGACTGCCAAGTCAGGAAGTTGCGGAAGGGTGTCTAAGCCTATAGTTGATCCATGAACGATCAGGCCCAAAACCGACTTCACAATTATAGATCCAATGTTGATCGACAAATCCATGAACAATCAGGCCCAAAACCGACTTCACAATTATTGATCCAATATTGATCGGCAGTCCCCTTTAGATGCAGTAATTCAGAATAGCACTGTCTTTAGAAACTTTACCGATCTTCATTGTCGGTAACAATTTTGGAAAAATGAAAAAGTGCTAGTGTTTGGAAACGGGATTTAGGAGTGCCGCAGAAAAACTAACATACCCGTTTTCTCTCATTTCCTAGGCTTCAGTTTCGTCCATTAAATATTGATAAATCCCATTCATCCGGTTTATTGTTAGGACAAAGTTGGAATAATGGCACACAGGAGCATTATCGATCATGTATAATTCTTTGATCCATGTAGGAGTGAAAATGATCCATCTACCTTGCACATAAACGACTCCCTGGTTGATTCCGTGCAAATTTGCATAAAATTCCTTTACAACAAGAACAACCACAACGACGGTAGTATAGCACATCACTTCCCATCTTTGCCGCACTATTATCTCTTCAATTAATGTCGAGGGATTATTCAATCTTTGATTTACGAATCCTCATTCCTTGATCAATCTTTTCTTCATTAGTACCTTGTTGAAAATTCGTTGTGCTTCCGCACTAATAAACTTTTGCCTATTGAACACTCGCATTATTAGATTGTCAGGGGAGTTAGATGCCGTAGGAATGAAATTGGTGGAGTTTCACTTCATTTTTGGGGGGAAATAAGGCTTTAGGAATCGAATTTGGGGACTTAAAAGGGTAACTCCTGCCCAAAAACCTCCAAAAACTGCTATTTAAACTCCAAAAACTGCCATCTCACCAGTCTTGCCGTCGGCGAGGTCTAGGGCACCGTTGGAGAGCCTTTGTATTTATTTTGCATGGACTCTTGGGAAAAACCCGCCATCGGCGGCGTCAATGGTGTCGTCGGCGCCCAAGGCAAAAATTGCACAGTTTTGCTCTAGTTCGAATGCGTTCCAATTTTTCTTTATGGATCTAATTTTTATGATGATTCAAGGGTAAATAAACGTAGTAGAGCTTAATACTACCGCAAACTAACGATAATTTCAAATAAAAACTACTATAATCACAGTAAAAGTAAGGATAACTATGACTTGCCTCCCATAAAGCGCTTGGTTTAACATCGTCAGCCCAACCTGTTCAGGTGTTATTCAGGTTGACTGATCATTAAAATCTCTTTAAAATTTGGTCTTTTACCCTCAAAATACGATTTTAATATGTGTCAATTTACTTTAAATCTATTTCCAGTCTTCTGATCTTCAATTTCAACAGCTCCGTAAGCATAAACTTCAGTCACAGTAAAGGTTCCCAACCAACGAGACTTCAATTTCCCAGGAAATAACTTCAGTCTAGTATTGTAAAGCAAAACTTCTTGTCTTGGTTCAAAGATCTTTTGGTTAAACTTCCGATCATGCCATAACTTTAGTTTCTCCTTATAAATTCTGTCGTATCATAAGATTCATTTCTTAATTTTTCCAATTCATTTAATTGTAACAATCTTTTCTTACCAGCATCGTTCAAATTATAATTAAATTCTTTAATCGCCCAATATGCTTTATGCTCCAATTCTACTGGTAAATGACAAGTCTTTCCAAAAATTAATCTATAAGGAGTCATTCCAATAGGAGTTTTATAAGCAGTCATGTAAGCCCATAATGAGGTATCCAATCTAATGGACCAATCTATTCTACTAAGGTTTACAGTCTTTTCAAGTATTTGTTTAATCTCTTTATTAGAAACTTCAGCTAACCCACTGGTTTGAGGATGATAGGAAGTAGAGATTCTATGAATAATATTAAATTTTTTTTGCCAATCTCTGAATGTATCTAATCCTAAAATGGGATCCTCCGTCAGTGATAATCATTCTAGGCATTCCGTATCTAGTGAAAATATTTTTCATTAAAAATCTTGAAACACTTTTAGCATTACAACGAGGTAAAGCTTGTTCTTCAATCCACTTAGAAACGTAGTCTACTGCAACTAATATATATAAGTTCCCAGATGAAGGAATAAATGGTCCCATAAAATCTAATCCCCAAACATTAAAGATCTCAACTTCTAACATGAAATTCAGAGGCATTTCATTTCTTCTAGACATATTGCCTACTTGTTGACATTGATCACAAGTTTTTATGTGTCTATAAACATTTCAAAAGATAGTAGGCCTATAAAATCCAGCTTGTAAAATTTTATAAGCAGTTTTATCAAACCCAAAATGCCCTTCAAATTCAGAATCATGACATTTTTTAATGATTAGCTCAGTTTCTTCATATGGTACACATCTTCTCATAATCAGATCCTTACATTGTTTATATAAATAAGGCTCATCTCAAAAATATGGTTTTGCATCATGAATGAATTTCCTTTGTTTTTGCAGTGTCATNTTGCACTCAATGATATGAATTACATTCTCATTCATACAACCTCATATGATTCTTTCCAATTATTGACTGAGAAAATATAAGTCCGGTTCTTATATGTTCTCACAACAAATTTTAACATTTGGATAGGTTAAATCAAGAAATAAATGAAGTACATGGATTTAAATCATCACAATTTCTTCTAACATTAATAATCAATAATCTCCAAAACATCTATCCAATACTCTTAATTACTTATCATTTTAACGAGAAAGATAAGAAAAACTACTCATAATCTTTTGAGGAAACAAAACCACACTTTAGTTTAAAAGTAAAAATTATTGTCAAACCAACAAAAAGTCTCGATTAAAATCAAAAGTAGTTTAATAACTAAAGATAAAAACATATCTCAAATCCTCCACCAAACTCTTAAAGTTCCTTTGAATCTCTTCTCTTTTACAACACTCCTGACTCTCACAATAAAATTAAAAATAAAAAGGATAAAGTAAATTTGTGGTGCCTAAAAATCTCTCCAAAACTCTCTCTCAAAACTCACCCTTTCCAGCACTTTTCAAAACTTTTAAGCACACTTCAAAAAGTCTTAACTTTCTTCTTTTATAAATCTCCAAGAGGTGCCACGATAATTCTTCAAAATGTGCCCAAATTCGATTTATTCTCCAAAGGATGTCTCCTTTCATAAGACTTTTAATAATATTTTCGTTTCTAGTGGTCATAACTAGCCTCTTTAGCCAATAGGTGACTCAAATGTCTCTTCAAAATTTGGTAAAATGAAGTAAACTGTCACATAACTACCTCTGGTGCTTAGGTGTGGCCTACTTTGTTTCATCGGCGCTTAAGTGCCGGATCTACTGCTTACACACCAAAACACTTTAGCACATTTTTCACCTTTTTTTTCCAATTTGATCCTATTTCACTCCTTTTAGCATTTTTCACCTTTTTACTTGTACTTGAATGAAAAAACACACAAGTACCTTCCATTAAAGCACAATATCTCAAAAATAGGTATAAAAATATGTCTAAAAACTCTATATATTTTAGGTGTAGCAGCGCCTAGGCGCATAAGAAAACTGGAACCAAGTTGCTAGTCTTCTATGTCCTCCATAGCTCTAAGTCACCTCCACTTTGCATCATTCTTTCTCCAATTTGCTACACTCCTAATACTTGTTAAACCTGCAATAAAAAATATAAAAATATTTAAAGTTTAATTCTATCCTTAAATATGTGCAAAACATAAAGGAAATAAAGCACTCTTTTCTACACATAAAAATCCCACAAACTTAATAGTTTCTTGTCCTCAATTAATAGTAGGATATTTAAATCATTTTATTTGATTTGAGTGAGTGGTTTTCAAAAAACTTAGCAACAATTTTTGCTACAAAAAATTCAATGTACAAATTTAGATTAACTCTAACAAACCTTTGTGTATAAGAAAAGCTTTCACCCAACTTTGAAACCTGATTTCTTATTAATAAAAAAATTAATACTTGTTAACTAAGGTATTTTAGATTGAGGAAAAACAAAATTTAAGCTCTCGATTAAACACACTTTAATAATACACCACAAATACAAGTAGCTTAGGAATGTAATCTAGATTTAACTTTAAAAAGAACCAAGTGAAACAAATATTTAATTAGGCATCTCCTCAAGCTTCTCCTCATTCAATAGTTTTTGGTAATCACTTTTTTTCTTGATTTAAGATAATATTTCAATTATTAGCATAGTTTTAATAGGATTACTATGTCTAGAGAGGCCATTAATAGTTTTGAATTCCACTATTAGCATTCTGAAGTAAAACAAGCTACATTCTGCTACTTTTAAACTTTTCAAGAATTAATATACTAGTTGAAAAAAAGATTTTAAAAGGAGCTTAATTTTTTTAAAGTGTAAAATATGAAAAAGATATAACTTTTAAAAAAAATGAAAAGAAAAGCCATTTTTCAAATGTTTAATTACAAGTTAACTTAACATTAGCCTAATCTCATTTACATAGAATTTAAAATAAAAAATACTATGTTTTTCACATTTCAAAAATTATAATAATTTCAAGTTTGCACCACATACCTCAAAACCATTTTAAAACATATCAAACAAAATACAGTTTACTAAGGACAAATACATTTAAGCTTTAACAAGATTTTTCTTTGCCTACCCCCCAAACTTAATTTTCAGCATATGAAGTAATGTAAAACATAAATACAAGCAAGAACAAATTGATTTTTTTTTAGAGGGTGATAGAAACTCTGTTTTTTTTTTCATGCATTTTCCAAAAGTATAAGGAAAAAAATTGATATCTAGCTTTTTGAATAATGAGGGATTTTTACTAACAAATCTCAAGTACATTGAACAAGATGATATTAACTATTTCAATAAGGTTTTTAATGGAGATGGTAATCCTCATAATAATATTAATATTGAGCTTTTTTCTGATATTACTATTTTAAATGGCAATTTTTTTACTCAAATTCCTTCCAAGGAAGAAATCAGGGATATTATTGTCAACATGGAGGAAGAAAAGTGGCACGTCCTGATGATTTTATTGTTGAACTCTATAAGCATTGATGGGATATTATCAATCCAAATTTAGTTGTTGCTATAAACAACTTCTTCAAGGGAGTTCATCTTCCCAATTATTTTAAAACTTCTAATATTGTAGTTATACCTAAAGATAATAATGCTAATTCTTGAGGTAAATTTAGACATGTTAGTCTAACCACTCTAGTGCCTAAAACAATTTATAAGATCTTACTTAATAGAATAAAATCTTTTCTTCATAATCCTATTAGTAAAAATCAGACTGCTTTCATTAATGTGAGAAATATTTGTGATAATGCATTAACCGTTTAGGAGTAGCTTTGGAATTGGATAAAAAAGGTAATAGTGAGATTGTTTTGATTAAAATGGACATCAAGAAGGCCTTTGAAACTGTTAGATGGGAGTTCATTCTTGATGTTCTTCATGCTTTTGGTTTACAAGATGAGTTTTTTACTTTAGTTAACAGAATTCTCTGTAACATTTATTATTCTGTTTTAATTAACGGTAAAGCATTTGGTTTTTTAAAGGCTTCTAGAGGTATTAAGCAAGGTGATCCTCTATCTTATCTTTTTCTTTATTGCTTTTGATTACTTTTCTAGATGCATTAATAATGTTTTTATCAAATAGCTAAGCATGTATTATCTCCACAGAGGTGTGATTGATATTTCTCATTTATGTTTTGCGGATGACTTAATTTTATTTGCTAATTTTAATGAATGGTCTATCAATGAACTATGGTAGGTGATTAGTAATTTTAAAGAAAACTCTGGTATGTACTTCAATACTTCCAGGTATCATTTTTATTGTTCTAAGCATGTTCTTAATGCTAGTAAGAATTGAATTGTGGATTACACTAGTTGTAGTAAATCTAACCTTCTTATAGTTTATTTGGGCTTTACTTTAAATCAAAGTAGCAAAGGAAAATTTTTCTTCTCTAGTTAATTTGATAAGATTAATCATAGGATCCTCTCATGGGAAAAAAAATTTCTATCATTTGGTGGGAGGATTATGATACTTTAATGTATTCTTACTTCCTTACCTTTTTATGTAATGCAAGTTATGAATATGTCTTTGGGTCTTATCAATAAATTAGAGAATCCTTTTAATAAATTTCTTTGGAACAGTATTGGTAAACATACTATACATTAGAGAAGATGGAAAAATATCGGTAAGCTAGTTGATAAGAGTGTTTTAGGGTTAGAAGGTTAGCTGATACTAATAAGATTAATTTTATGAAATTTTGGTATAAATTTAGGAAAATGGATTCCATTTGGGCTTCTTTGTTTATTGCTAACTTTTTTAACTACTTTCATTCTTTTTCCATAACTCCCTCAAGTTTTGATTCCTATATTTGTAAGGGTATGATCAATGTTTTGAAAGTAATTTAGAATTTTATAAATTGAGATATTAGTAATGTGATGTGTCCTTTTGGTATGATCCTTGGCTTGTTAATGGTACTCTTTTGGATACTTATGGTGGCCCACAAAATATTCATATCAAAGTTAATGACTTATGGCATAACAATGGTTGGAACACTATTATTTTAAAGTTGCTTCTTAATTCGGATGATGTTAAATTCATTGCTAGAGTACCCATTAATAATGGCAAATCTGATGTTCCCTAAATTAAAGGTAAGATTGGGGACACTATTTCTAAAATAATAGCTAACTCTACCCAAACTTCGCAGTGGCTGGATCTTAAATGAACTAGAAGAGATAGGTTAAGCCTTCTAAATCATTTATTATTTGAAGACTATTACATAATATTTTACCTGTTGATGATAATATGAAGCTGAAAGGGCTTAGAATACCATTTGTTTGTTTATTCTGCAGAGATAATGAAGAATCATGTTGGTGTCTATTTTTTGACTACATGTTTGTCAAGAAGGTTTGAGAAAAAGTTTGTATGCTTTATAATAAAACCTAGAATGCTAGAACTTTTAATGACATTAGTAGTATTTATAAGGAATGGAAATCTTTTGCAAATGTTTTTTTCAATTGTATTCCAGCTGTTAGAAATAAAGATAAGTTTCAAGATGTGGTTCTTATTGTTAATTATACCTTTAAAATGATTTATAACTACTTTTATAAAATTCTCAGTTTTAATGATTATCTGAAAAATGATGAATAACAATATATAAAATGTTTTTGCTAAGTTTAAAATGGATATCGATATTTCTGTTACCTAATTAGTTTCAATTACTTGGTCTAAACCTCTTGTGCCTTTCATCAAAATTAATGTGGATGGTAGTTGGAAAGCTAACAAAGCTAGTGTGGGAGGTTTTTGTAGAGACTTCTTTGGAAATTTTATTTGTTGTTTTACTAGTAATGTTGTTCTTGTTTCTTCACTTGCTGAAGCTGAAACTGTGATATTTGGGCTTTTGATAGCTAAAAAATATGGTTGAAAGTACAATATTTTAGAATTGGATTCTTTTCCACTTGGAGGTTCTCTAGATATAAAATATATCATCATTTGAGCATTAATATACAAATTAAGAGGATTGAAGAATTGATAAAGGACATATGCATTATCTGGTCTCATATTAAGAGAGAAGGTAACAAGGTTGTTGATTGGATTGCTAAGCTGGGATGTATTTTAGACTCTGTTGTGATTTCTAAACTTGTTCCTATGGATCTAAATCATCTTTTATATTTGGATTTGCTTTAATTTTTTTCTTATTTTTTTTTCAATTTTTGTAAGAAGAAGAACCTTTATTTTTTTATTTTTTTTGAGTGAGTTGAATGGGTATGTAGTTTAGTTCTGTTTGCCTTTTTTGTACTTTTTCTTTTTTTATGGAATAAAATTGCCCTATCATGTTTTTAGAATAATAAAAAAAAATCTCCTTTTAAAATCCTATTTTCAACAAGTATATTAATTCTTGAAAAGTTTATAATGTAGGAATGTAACATGTTTTACTTTTGGAAGATGATAATGGAACTCAAAATTGTTAAAGGTCTATCTTGATATAGTAATCCTCCTACGAGTATGCTAAGGATTGAAATATATATCCGAAAGCAAAAAAAAAAAAATAGTGATTACATGAAAATATTGAGTGAGGAGAAGCTTGAAGAGAAGCATAATAAAAAATTTGTTTCACTTGATTATTTTTAAAATTAAACCTACATTACATTCCTAAGTTGTTTTATTTAAGGTGGATTAATGAAGTCTATTTAATGGAGATCTTAAATTCTATTTTTCCGCCATCTAAAAAACCTTAGTGAACAAGTATTAATTTTTTTCTAAAAGTAAATAAGAAATCAGATTTTCATAGTTGAGTGATTGGTTTTCTTATACACATTGACTCATTTGCTAGACTTAATCTAAATTTATACTATGAGTTTTTCGAAGCAAAAAATTATTGCTAATTTTTATGAAACCCAATCCCTTGAATTAAATAAAATGGTTTTAAAAATTGGCTTTTACTAGAGCACAACTAACCCTTAATTTTGGTGGATTTTGATGTGTAGAAAAGAGTGCTTAATTTGCTTTATGTTTTGCACATGTTTATGAATGAAATTACACTTTATAGAATTATATTTTTATGTTTTTTTTACAGATACAATAGGTATGCGGAGTGGAGCAACGAGGGGAAAAAATGGAGCTAAGTGGAGGTGACTTGGGGCTATGAAGGACACAAAATACTAGCACCTTGGAGGCGTATTTCTATGGTGCCTAGACACCAATCCAAAATTAAGAATACGAGAGGTTAGAGCTTAGGAGCCAGCCAGTGGGCATCAAAGTGTTGCTACCCTAGCGCCTTGGTGTCAGATTTTTGGGTACCTAGGTGCTCATTTGAAAACATGTAAACAAAGAGCCTAGTACCTAGGCATCAGCCACGTGGTGTCTAGATACTACCGACATGGTGCTTAGGTGCCAGAAACTATTATGGCAGTATTCAACAGTTGCTGCACAA
Organism: Phalaenopsis hybrid cultivar; assembly: GCA_002079205.1. Taxonomy (NCBI): domain Eukaryota; kingdom Viridiplantae; phylum Streptophyta; class Magnoliopsida; order Asparagales; family Orchidaceae; genus Phalaenopsis; species Phalaenopsis hybrid cultivar. The sequence goes on along the minus strand of JXCR01012186.1, from coordinate 126,325 downwards.
GATGTTGGGGGTTATTCACTCTGATAAAGGAGCTTTTTGTTGAAGAAGAGGATGAGCTCTTTCGTAATGAAGAGGAGTTATTTAATTAGTCTTTTAGTGATGGATAAGTAGGGTTTTGTATAGAAGAATATATGATATGATTTCTTGAGTGATTGGTGAAAAAATTTAGTTGAATTGTACAAAGAGTGTTCAGGCTAGCATCAAGGAAGAAGGAAATCTTTGGAAGAGCATTCTCAAAGCATTGCAAGGAGTGGAAAAGCTTAGTATGGTGTACTCTTGCATTTGAATTTCTGTAAACACAACTTTATAGTGGATTTACCTGTTTTTAAAGATGTCTCGTTGTGTTTTTCCAATACTTTAAAAGTAGAATTTTTTCCTTTCAATTGTGGTGAATAAGTAGGTAATATAAGATTGAAGGAATGCTTTTAATTTTTTTTTTTAAATCCTTAAAGTAATGAGTTACTTTAAAATATTCATTTACCTTTCATTTTGGCCAAGTGATTGGTTAAAATGTGTTGTAACCTATAATAACTTGGCAGAGCTATGGAAGAACAACTAGGTTAGTGACATTGAGCTATAGGGTATGGAGAATGTACACTATAGGAATTTGCCAGTTTTAGGGAAATAATCTTTGGTGAGTTAAAATTGGAGTTTATGGGATTAAAACTCGTTTAACCAAACTTCTTTATGCACTTCGGAGAGGGTAAAGAAGAGAGTTGCTCCTATTTGTCACTTGACTCAAGTATAATTTGCAATTTTTCAATTCCTTCACTCTGCTTAAATCATTACAGATGAAGGTAGCTTTACAACTTGAATTTAACCAATCCAAATATGTTAAATAGATATTCAGAATGAGTAAACTCTTAAGAGTAGTTTGTAATTCAGTAGGACTAGTTAACATAACTTCAAACTAACGTACTTACAAGCTAAGATCGAATTTTGTAGGCTAGAACTTTTCCTAGAATTGAACACCTTATTTCCTTTGGGTTTGATAAACCAAACTCAAAAGTATTATATTATAGAAGTGATATGTACACTTTTGTATGAACTCAGAGTGCAAATGCAATTAGACTTCAGTTAAGGCTGCATCAATGTTCCTTGCTTTTTAATTAAAAAATATTACATCCATGAGGCTTTGATAGGTCACTCCAACATTTTTAAGGCTAAATGGCATTACGTTAAAAAAATATGCCTTGTTCAGTCATAAATGATGTTTTCTCTACATCATTTGGGAGCATCTTTATCTAGTGATTGATGGAATAAGCGTTAAGGAAACTCATTACCGAGTATTTGACTACAACATCAATAAAGGTGTCAATCCTTGGTAGGGGGTAGGTGTCCTTTAGGCAAGCGACATTGAGGTTGGTGAAGTCAACATACATCTGCCACTAACCGTTGGATTCCTTGACCATGACAACATTTGATAGCTAAGTCAGGTACTCGATTTCACGGATGTAGTCAATTTTTAGTTGATTCAACACTTTTATAGCTATCGATTAGGTTAAAGTTCTGGCAATAAATTGTATTATATATTGGAATGGTAGAGGATGATGTTCAACTAATGATACTTTACATCAATTGAATCATCGGGCTTTTTTCCTGCAGTCTCAGTGAACATTTTTTGGTGCCCCTAAGGCATCTTAAGCAACTAGCTTCTAGATCCCACCACAAATTGGTCACTAATCAGTAAAAACTTGTGCTCTTTATTGGACACAAGCACCTAGAGAACGACCCCAGTAGTTTTTTAGACCCTCATCCCACTGCATATGGTTCTGGATTTAGTGTGTTATTTTTGCAAATATTTTTCAATATTACAAAATACACATGATAGTACAATAATAAATATGCAATTTAATCCCAACAAAAATAACTTTAATAAAAATAGTTTTATCTTTAAAAAATCTTTAAACTGTCAAATCCCCTAAAAATAATGCAAGTATATGTATTGCTCAAGTACTAAAGGGCTCTAATGGAGTCCTAGATATCGATCCCACAGGGAAGTTGGAAATGCCTATAAGTAAATTCTTAAGATTATAATATAAACTACAATTTAAACTACAAAAGTGAAGTACAAAATTTGAATCTAGATTAAATGAGTGAATGTTAAATAAAATGCAGTTAAAAGACTAATTTAATTAAACTAATTTCTTAACTTTCAAAAGTAAAGTTACTAAAACTAAACAAAGTTTGTGTACGACGAAGAGTTCAAATTTAAGAAAGCATCCTTCCCCTTTGCAATGATTTTATGGATTGTGAAGAAATCAAAAATCATTTTAAAGTGTGTGTGTGTGTGTATATATATATATATATATTGTTTTGTGCCAAATAAGAGCAATCCTATTCTTTACCCTCTTCCAAGTGAATAAAGAACAATGAATATTCCAGAGTTTGGTCACTAATTCATTGGTTACGCTGGGAGATACCGGCTGCCACTTCAGAGATCCCACTACTTCCATACCTGAGAGCTAATAATCTTAAATCAAATTCCAATCAACTAGACCAAATTGGGAATTTTAAGCTGTCACCTTAGAATCTCTAATTCTTCATCCAACAAAGTATATTTTCTTATTTATTTACACTCAACTCCATGGTTGGCATACTCTCCCATAAAAACAAATGTGATTTGTAGAAATTGTAGCCCTTTTGGAACATATGTATCTCAACACATTTTAAAATTTCAATTGGCCAAATCAAAAGTTAAATGAAGATCTAGGTTCAAATCATCACAAAATATAGACATTTAAAATTATATAAATCAAAATCAATAAAACCATGTCTCAAAGTAGGGACAATGATAAAGAAGACTACTCAGAATTCATGAGAAGGATATGACAAAACACAAATTTTATTAATAAAAACAAGTTTACAAAACCAAAGAAATAAAATACATAACTTATCTCATAATCCTTCCCGCGCAAATCCCTAGAAGATCTCTTTAAGCACTTTTTTTCTTTACGAGCACTCTCAATTCTCTCATAGAAGTATAATGAAGAAGATATCTCTCACCTTCCCTCTCCTCTTAAAATCCTTGAAGAAAATCTCCAAGCCCTTGACTTACTATCTCTCTTTCTCTGGCCTTCTTCTTCTCCATGCCACCAGCAAAAACTCTTCTCCCAAAACTCTCCTTGAAGTTCTTAAACTCCTTAAACTCCTTTTTCAAGCCTTAGGCTTTCCTTTCTTTTAATAGATGCTGCCTCCCTCCAAAAATAAATCAAAATTCACTCCAAAATTTTGTTTAAAAGTCAACTCTTTTGAATTTAAGAGACATGTCTTTTGATCAAAGAGACATATCCCTTTATAAAAGAATCTTCCAAAGTGTCTAGATGCATTGAATCACTCCATTGGGTGTTTAGAACAAGTGTCACTTTTGAAATTCTCACAAAATTTGTACCGAACCGCCTTAATCCGCAAAAAGTTGTCTCTGAAGCTTCAAGCAATTCATTCCTTCTAATGAAGAGTGGCATTAAGTTAAGTGTTAGGAATTGTGTGTTTGGAGCTAGTTGACCTCACTTTTGGTTGAGGTTTAGTTTTTCCTCTTTAGTAGCCTAAAGTCTAGCCATATGACTTTTCTACTAAATATTCTTAGAAAACTAGGAAAGGAACCCTAACCATTAGAAATTCTACACTCCTCTTTACTCAACTTGAAGTTCCACATATTAGTCATAACCTCTAGCACTTAGTAGGTGAGGTCATTATGGGGGAGACTCAAGATGAGTCACCCTTAGGACTGCTGGACCTTAGGGTTGACCCTGGGTGTTGGTCTAGGGCTAAGGCACTCACTTACAATCACTTACACTCACAATCACTCATTACCCAAAACCCAAAATTTCTAGGCTTTGGTCCCTTGATAATTTTGGGAGACTTCTGTAGGTGGTCCCCAAAACCCATTAGCCCTTGCCTAGGGTTTCGCTAAGACCACTACATAGAGGACCCAAAATGGGGTTTTTATTATTCCATAGTTTATTGATGGTGCTTGGCTCTCCAACTCTACCAAGACACCTAACCTAGCATTTTGCCCCTAAATTCTCCCAAATTACCTAAATACCTTTGGAACCCCAAATTTGGCCAAAATTCCCAAATTTACCCAAAATACCCTATTAGTTCATAAATCATTTTCCAAACACCTTGAAAACACCCAAACTACCCAAAATCACCAAAATTGGCCAAATTACCAAAATATCACTTCTAACCCCAAATTCCAAAAATTCCAAAAAATCCCAAAAACTCCCAAAATCCCCCCAAATAATCTCAATTTCATTTTTCTCAACTATCACATGACCCAATTTGGCCAATTTGACCATCTTTGACCAAAACCCCCAAATTGCTCATTAAAGGCCAATATTTTCCCCAAATTAGCTCAAATGTTTATCCAATTGGTCTCAATTTACCCCAATTTCAATTCTAAACTCAAATTCACCCTTGATGCGACAAATATAGACCAAATCCAAGTTCAATTGTTCCATGATTTGAACCCAATTTTGAGCTAAACCAAAAACCCAATTTTGGCCCTACGACTTGGTTCCACCAAATTGAACCCATGACATACTCCATTTGCCACTATTTGTGTTAAAAACCTTCATAACATCCCTATACATAAAACTTGACCTTCAATTGGCCTTGGTGAGGCCTCAATTTTATTTGATTTCAACCTAAGTCCAAAAAGCCCCAAATTTACCCCAAATTGACCATGTCTCAAAATCTCAACAAATTGAGGGCCTTAACCCAAAAATTTCCACTCTATCCCTTCATGAAAAATATTCACAACATCCTCCTTGATCATGTGGACCACTAAATTTGAACTTATCCCAATGCTAGCTCAACCTAGAGCCACGGCTCATCCAACATGCCCAAATTGGCCAAATTTCAAAAAATCCCTCAAATTGACATACCAATTGAATTCAAAATCACTTCAACCCTTCACCCAAAATCTTTATAAAAATTATCTACACAATTTTGATCAATCAATTGGGTTAATTGACATGGATAACCTAGCCCAAACCCAAGCTTTGATCCCTTGGACCCACATTGAACCCATGCATTAAAGATGGCCTAACTACCCCAAAGTCATAAAATTAACTCTACCTCAGCCAATGGTTAGACCCTAAGACTGAGCCAAAGCCCATCTAACCCAAGCTAGATGAGCCATGGACCAAAATTTCCCCAAATTAAGGGTTCTTATTTCCAAAAATACACATGCTTAAAATACCCTTACCAAAACTAAACCCCATTGCATTAAATTGCTTTGAAAGATTCCCCTGGATGCCATGAGCACCTAGCCACCTCCTCCTGCGTAAAAAACAAAATATGACTCACCATAAAAATTCCAAAGTATTTTGAGTTCATTTTTATAGACAAACAACATTTTTGGCACTTTAATGATTTTTAAAAAACAAAATATGACTCAAAAATTTATGAAAACTTGTTTTTTGAGTTTCCTGTGATCAGGGTTATAGTTATATAAATAAAAATGGTATTTAAAATAAAAACTTCATTTTTAGCCTATTTTAAATATTTAAATAATTAAAAATCCATAAAAATAACAAAAATAATAAAATTCATGGAAATGTTTTAAATTGCTTCCTAAGCACTTAACAACAATTACAATATTTTTCCTGATTTTCTAAATAAAGATACTGCTAAAATGAGTTTTCACTAAGAATAATTCCAATAAATCAAATAAAACTCAAAAAAATATAAAATTTTCTCCTCTAAGTTCTCTAACTTTAGGAGGATTTTTCAAATATATAAAACTTAATTTTCTCCATCTAAAATATTTTTTATTTAATAAATATCCCATAAATTCAAATATTTCTTAAAATTCAAATAAAATTCAAAAAATCATAAAATTTGGTCTAAGGGCTTCTCTTGTCAGGTGGTCTATCTCTAGTAAAAATTTTAAGGAATTAGCATTTACCTTGGTAAACTTTCAAATTTTCTTTGGAAAAATCTTATTTTTACATGAAAATAATTATGTAAATTAAAATGAATTTTCAAAAATCACATTTTCTCCTCTGATGTCTTAATTGACAAATGAGGGAGGTAGGATAAAAATTTCAAAGTCATTTAGATTAAATTTGATAAATTATGAAGTGTTAGAGCCTTAAGGGCAAATGTGTAATTTTGGAAATTTAGTCTTAATTAACATTTAGGCTTAATTCAAGGAGGAATTTGATAAATTATGAAGTGTTAGAGCCTTAAGGGCAAATGTGTAATTTTGGAAATTTAGCCGTAATTAACATTTAGGATTAATTCAAGCAGAAAAATGGGCAACCTCTGATCTTAATCAGTTTATTTGGATGTTTGAAACATAAGGGGTTAATTGGTAGAAACCAACCTCACTTTCCTAATGTAAAATATAAGTTAATAAATTTCTAAATTATTAAAATTTGGAAGTTTATTAAAATAAAATGAACCCATGACTTAGGGGTATGACTTTTGAAGTGAATAATTAATCAATTTAATACCCCTATTTTGATTTTGAAATGAAATTCAAATCATGAATCATGACCACCACTTAACATTCAAAACTAATTAAGACACTCACCTAGGTCTTAAGGGCTTAGTAGTGACTTAGGCTAAATCTAATATCATTTAAATGAGACACTCACTTAGGTCTTAATGGCTTAGTAGTGACTTAGGCTAAATCAAGTTTCATTTAAATAATGATTTGAAAAGTAAATATCATTGAAAATTAGAACATCTTTCAAACACTACAAGCCCAATTAGGACCAAAATTTGGTAAAGTATTCCAGTAACACTAACTTGCCTCTTTAAGGGTCTTCAACCACATAATATCCAAAAATAAATTACAAATGATAAATACCTTTCTCTTCGGAGAAAATAAATACATCAATGTTCATTGAGCATTAGGGTGTTTATAGGATGAATTATTAAGCAACATAATAAGTTTAAAAGAACTCGGGACTTTCCACTAAGCAGCGAGAGAGTAGCACGGACTTGCTTCTTTCTCTAGATTATTTGGATACCTCAGAGATCTACTAAACTTAATATATTTTTTTGGCAACATTATCCTTAATTAAACTCTTAAGGACCCACCGATATGTGTCCTAGGGTTAGATAGGTCGTCAAAATTTTGCTTCCCCATTTCATATAAACTGCCTTAACATGCCTTTTGAGTTTCAGGTGGTGGAATGAGAAGACTCGTCAGGTACGCTTTTACAGTTTTTAGCGTCGTCTTTCTTGTACTTTCATGCTGTACTTTCATAGCTGCAAATTTGCATGCTAAGTAACGATGCCACCCTGCATTAAAACTAAAACGATCAGGATAGCCAAAAAATCAAAACCAAAACCAAAACTAAAACTAAAATCAACCAAGATAAAATTCACCCCCACAACTTTCAAAATATAAAAAAACTCAAAATTTAAACACAAACATAACACAAAACTACAACTGCAACTAAATTAAGATGTATCTATCGGATGATCAGGAATTCCTTGACACAAAACTAAAATTGCAACTAAATTAAGACGTCTCTATCGGATGATCGGGAATCCCTCGGAGAAGGTAACCTACGGTTGCTAACGAGGCTTCCCACGGTCTAAATGAAATTATGGAACTCATTAATTAACCTACGGTTGCTAACGAGGCTTCCCACGGTCTAAATGAAATTATGGAACTCATTAAGTGTAATTTAGTAAGTTCATTTGGACTAAGTGAATCCAAGAGAAAATAGTGGTGTCGGAATGAGGGAACTGTAGGATCCTAACCGGTGTCATTCTAATCAACCTTAACATGCCCCCATAAAATTTAAAGGACTTCAACCAAAGGGCCACCTAATTTGACATCATAACTACACATTAAAAAACTCAAATTCATCACGGCAAGGAGCTTGGAGCTAGCATAGCGGGTAGTACGACCATCTTTAACAACAAAATCTATCTCACCCAACTAAACAAATCTTCCTTCCTTAGACTTAAACAACAAAGCCATAGTACTTCAAGGTTGCTTGCTTATGCAACGTAAATCCTCGCCTTATCTTTAGGCTTTTTCATAGCCCATGCTATATAATATGAGCCCTAACTCGTCTTATGATTCCGAGGTTGTCGTTTGTCACGACTTAAATTCTTACATCTTCTAGGCTATTTGTGTGATAGTTTCACACAAATGTAAGCCCTAACCAAAAAAATTGATAGGATGAAACATATAAATATTTCTCCTAAAAATTGAAGCCAAACATTAGGCTAGCTTGGGAAGTCACCGTGGTTCTCCTCTGGATTCATGGCATCTGGAAGCCAAACATTAGGATAGCTTGAGAAGTCACCGAGGTTCTCCTCTGGATCCATGACATCCTTGAAGCCAAACATTAGGATAGCTTGGGAAGTCACTGAGATTCTCCTCTGGATCCATGACATCCCTAGCATTAGGATAGCTTGGGAAGTCATCGAGGTTCTCCTCTGGATCCATGACATCCCCTAGTTCCTCCTCCTTTGGACTCTACAACAAAATGTTCCAAATTTGAACCAATCCCCTTTCACACCTCTTTGTCCGATCTCATTGAAAAGTCTCCTTTGGATTCTACAATAAAATGTTCCAAATTTGAACCAATCCCCTTGCACACCTCCATGTCCGATTTCTTTGGATTCTACAACGTAATGTTCCAAATTTGAACCAATCACCTTTCACACCTCTATGTCTGATTTCGCTTTGGACTCTACAACAAAATGTTCCAAATTTGAACCAATCCCCTTTCACACCTCTACGTCCCATCTAATTGAAAAGTCCCACCCTTTGAAACTCCTTGAAGATAATATTTCTTGATTTTTATCGAGAGTCTTCTTAGGTGACTTTGGTCATTTAAGATATAATTAACTATAGGGGCTTAACCTTACAGAAAGCACCCAGCTTAATATAAACCCTTTTTAATTCTTTATATTGAATAGGGGAACTTGCCAACAAATACCAAGGTTTTGCGGACCAAATGGATGTCATATATTCCTTAGTTTATTTGATCGAGCCTCATCCTCAAGTCTTGTGTTTACCCTTCGAAGTCGATGCATTAGTGCTCTTTCATTTAAACTATGAAAAATATGAGGTCAGTTTGATTTCATATTTTTCTAAAAATTATTTAAACTATGAAAAATATGGGGTCAGTTTGATTTCATATTTTTCTAAAACTAAATATATAGGTAAATTAAAACATCCTTCCGAAGCGGGCGACAGTATTTTGATTTTGGTGACCGGCAGCTTCTTACAAGCAACTCTCCAACCAAAAATAGCACCGACAGCTTCTGGCGACTCCGCTGGGGATAAGGCTTTCTCTCCATACAAATCAAGAAATACTATCCTCACACCATCGGTATTATGTCCATGTCCCACTTGGACAAAAATACCCTTCTACTATTGGCATACTTTCCCCATTTCTGTCTTGGGAAAGTATAGCTAACTCCTTGGACTTCAGGACTAGCTATTCAACCATCATTGAACAAAGGGGTTCCAAAGGCCATTAAGGACTTTTAATTTTTCATGTGGGGTCGGACCTCAAATAGGTGTGTCGGTGGACTAGTTCCACATGGGCATTGTCTTCCACTAAATGGGTCTTGCACTGGGTCCTAAAATACTTTACATCTCCCTTCCAAATTTGATTTGGTACTTTACAAATCGTGTTGTGCTATGCGCACTTTGAAATTTTCTTACATTAATTAAATTTTACACCTCTTGATTTTTTCTTAAATAAAATTTTAAAATACCCATAAATTAAGACCCACCCAGTCTACAGATCAACCTCTACTTTCTGTGCTTGCACTAAAAATTATGAGGTTTTTGGCCATATAGCTAACCCCAAAACTTTCTGTTTTCAAGCCTATTGTAATGGCCTACCCAACGCTGACCTTTTCCAGTAACCTGCCAACGAGCCACGAAGCCTGTAATCTCGCTCCTACCATCAAATTTGGAGCCGAATTTGAAGATCTCAAGGTCATCCTTGCGAAATCCTCGTTTGTAGTGATAAAGATCTCCGCACCAAAAATACAAGAACCATCTGAAAAATTCAACCTGAACTGCCTTCAGGACTTCTCTGCTGGTAAGAAGTCTAAAACTATTGTCATCACGACACCCGCCAAACCTGCTAGCCCCGCTGTTGCTAAGGGGAAAGAAGTAATGATTATTGAGGATCTGGCTGAGGGATTAACTGCCCCTCCACCCGTGTTTGAAATCGGATCAAGTTCAAGGATTGTACCGCTGACCCGAACTCAAAAAACGAACTGCAACAAAAGAGTTTGGAGGGCCATCAAAGTCCAGGCTCTTAAGGAGACACCCGTTGAGGAGGAGCCTCATCAAGTTGAAGAAGTGTTACTGGAAATTTATCCACTCCTACGAGGGAGTAGATTCCATCCTCTGACAGATACCAATGGATACAAGAGCATCCAAAAAATCGCCGCCGCATTACCACCACTTCATGGACATGGTGAGGAAGGAAAGAATTTCACTCCTATCACCCGAGTCAGTGCACTTTTTAAAAGGCTAGCTACCAAAGAAGGATGTTCAGTTAGCAAATTACTTAAATGAGTGGGAGATGCAATTTCCCCTCGCATGAAGAAGGAAATTTTGAAGGATGTTAAGTCAGCCAGACATTCTCACAAGACAACTGGGGTGCCACCTACTCGCATCCCCGTTTGGTTCCGTTTAGGGAACATAGTTGATACTGCAGTGATTACTATTGAATATACTGCCACCAAGACCGTAGGCCATCGACCGATTAAGTCGAGACTGGGTCCAAAAATCTTACCCGTCACCTATTATTGAGACATTTCTACAATCCCAAAAGCAATAACAAGACGATTACCTAACACTGTAGCTGGTCTACACCACGGAGAGTATACTTTCCCTCGACATACTGATGTTTCTATTAAGACACTCCATCTTGAGACATCATCATCAAAAAAGAAAAAGGTTATGGGTACCTAAGGTCGTTGCACCGATACAGTCTGGTGAGCCCACGAGACAAAAACAGGAAACGAAACCAGGGTGGTCTGAAATATCTGACATCGTCGCAAGAATAGCTAGCGAGATGTAGGAGCAAGTAGAGGATGTCCATCAGGATCCTCCAGATCTTAAAGTGATCAAAGAATCAATAATTGAAGAGAAATTTGAGAAACTCAGGATCGAGATTTCCGAGTTAGCTCGAGAACACGGAGTTTCCATCGATAGAGATGATGAAGATTTTGATTACAATGATTAATTGGAGGGAGATTTCATGGATGTCCATGCAATTGAAACTAGAGTCACCACATCTGCGCGCGAGGCTGAACCCCACACCGAAGAGAACGTCGTAGATGAACTGCGTAGGGTTATCCTCCTAAGGGATGAGCAAGTTATTCTATTGGAGAAAAGTATAGAAGAAATGACCGCAACCATGACCGCTATGGCCACTACTCAGGGGCAATCATAAGTGCCGCAATTGGCTTCTCCAAATATCAATCACCCAGAAATCATACACATCACAGATGAAAGAAGAGAGATTGCTTCAGCAAACAGAGTCGAGCAACATAGAAAGGATTCTCCATCCGGTGATATACCAAAAAAGAATTCAAGCAAATAGTTGAACAAGTACTGGACACCTTAACCCAACCTTAGGGTGGGGCATTGGTTCTATAGGGTAGACCTTACTCGGAGGAATTCGATGTCGTGCCTTTCCCCAAGTGTTTTGTGGCCCTAAACTTCAAGATATTTGATGGGACTGGGAATCCCAAACAACATACAACACATTTTTGAGCCAGTTATGGCAACACGAGAAATAGTGAAGCTCTACTCTTCCAACAGTTCGTCAGCAGATTGTCAGGAATTGCTTTTGACTGTTACACTGACTTGCCCAACGGGTCAGTTAAAACATTTTTCGAGTTGGAATAGCTATTTGTGAAAAGATTTGCTGGGGCACAACACCATGCGTCTATTGGAGAGCTCATGATGGAAAAATAAAAGCCTAGCAAAGCTTTGGTAGACCATATTTTGAGGTGGAGAAACCTTAGCATGAAATGTGAACCTCAGCTACAAGAATATCATGCAATTGGAATTACTCAAGAACATTCATGGGCTAATAGATTTCATGCTCAAGGGACTCACCATCAAATCCTTTGGAAGCTATTCAGTAAATCCAACAGTCTTCAAGAGGAAATTAGGCACATGGAGCCACACGAAAAGGCTAAGGTTACCAGAGTGTTCAAAAAGAAATCAAGAGTAGTAGCGACCATCGGCAAAAGAAAGCAGCCGATAAAGATATATGCTGAAGAGCCTCACCAGTCTTCGTCATAGTACGCTCAGAAACAGAGTAGTCAATCCAACCAGCCACCGCCTCAAGAAGGATCACCTCGAACAGGAGATAAGAAAATGTCCCTGTCAGAATGATGTAAAATGGTGTATTGTTTTAAAAATGAAGCTATACCTAAAATATTCAGAAGTCTGATGAAGAAGCCAGAGTTCAAACTATCATATCCGAAGAAGCCTGAAGAGGTGGATAGGAAGAATGAACCTAATTATTGCCCATACCACCGGTTGCTTTGGCACACTATAAAAAATGCTTCATCTTTAAAGACTCACTCAAGAGGAACCTTAAAGAAGAGAACATAACAAGCCTGAAAGAATATTTAAAAGAACTTGAAATAGGTTCCATAAATATGTTTTTGGCTGAGCCAATTTACCCAATCGATCCGTATACTGGAACAGATGGATGGAGTACAACTTGTGATGAACTCAAGAGGGTCCTCAATCAAATGCAGGATCCATCAAAACAATCTTCTGCATATACTAGAGAAGAAAAATGGAATGAGGTCTGAAGCAGATCATCTAAGAAAATACTGAACAAGATTAATTCTGCATTAAGACAAGCCTCCATTCAGAGTCCGCAGCATACCAAGCCGAGATGAAGGTTTCGTTAGGAGAACCGTCATCGTCAAGGACAAAGAAGAAGAAGAAAAGCATCAATACAAAGATTAATAGCACGGGGGTTAGGATAGGGGACGCCTCAACGAGATATTTATCTCGAATTCAAGGAAGAAAATCCTCGAACCCTTGACTTTGTATGATTATCTTTTTGTCCCTTCGGAGTCTTATGAATATAATGATTATGATTTTGGCTACGTTTTAACTTTTTCTAGTGATAAAGTAACTGATTATGACCAATCTAGCTTCAAACTTGATCCCCAAAATGAACCTCAAATCATACTCGTCTGATGAATTCATTTACAATGGTACCGATAACGAGGAGCCAATTCTCGAGCATCATGGTACACCGCTTACCATCAACTTAGATCTTTCCGACGAAGAGGAAGAGACATTGAAAGATTCAAAAACGATATTTAAGAAGAAGAAATCACAGAAGTTAACTTAAGGAGCGAAAAAGTGTTACCACCAAGAACAACTCCAACAGATAAAGGAAAGCAGTTATTGAACCGAGAAGAGATACCTCCACCTCCACCAGTGGAAGACCCACATGATTGAGATAAAATTGAATGATCATACAAAGTAAACTACAATATGCTAGCTCATCTTAGGAAGTTGTCGGCCTGATTAAGCATCTACAATGCTCTAATCCTGTCAAAGGAGATGAGAGAGTCTCTAGCTACAGCTTTGCTTGACCCAGAAATTTGCTTAGCTCAGTTGGCCAGCACATCCTCAGATGAAGTTTGTTCATTGAAAGAATAGCCTGGGGTAACCTTCACAGACAAAGACTTGCTGCTCAGTACCATTGACCACAATCGTCCACTCTACATCTCCGTCAACATCGGCAGATTTGTGTTGTCCAGAGTATTAGTAGATCCTGGAGCATCTCTTAACTTAATGATCCTACGAACATTTGCCTACTTGTATATTAAAGTGCAAGACCTTACGGTTGATAAAATGATCTTATTCAACCAAAAGGGAAAAAGAGCCCTTGGATCAATTACATTACTTATGAAGGTTGGAGAACTCGTGACAACTGCTAAATTTCATATGATCGACGCCGAGACCTCCTATTGGGTCGACCATGGATTCATGAGCACAATATGGTTCCATCATCCCTACACGAGTGTATCTACTTATGAAGGTCAGAGAACTCGTAACAACCGTTAAATTTCATATCATCGACGCCGAGACCTCTTTAACGCTCTATTAGGGTCGACCATGGATTCATGAGCACAATATGGTTCCATCATCCCTACACCAGTGCATCAAATACCGCAAAGATGGTCAAGAGAATTGCATCAAGGGAGATATGGTTCCATCATCTCTACACCAGTGCATCAAATACCGCAAAGATGGTCAAGAAAATTGCAATAAAGGAGATCTACAACCATTTTCGGTGCATTTAGTTGGTATCCATGAAGATGTTGCCTACCACGCGTCTCCAAATATGACTTTCTTCTCTCGTGAAGTTATCACAAACGAAGATGAAGATTCAAAAGAATTACAAAGAGGAGGCCATTGAACTCCGCTTCAGCGATCTTCCACCACTCCCTTACAACGAGTTGGTGAAGGTTCTCTTAGTTCGCGCACCCAAGGTCGAGGTCGTGGACGTGGACAAGGAATCAATTTAATTGTTGAACATACTAGACCAACCATCAACATTGGTGATGAAGACAGTTCTGAAGACGACATAATGATGAAAAGACAGAAGAGACCTCAGTACGAGATATTCCTAGAAGATTCAAAGAAAAATGAAAATGAAACAATGTATGATCGGATAAACCACTATGTGAATGCTACGACCCTTACTCCGATTATCCCTCAAGAGGTCGAGAGTTTAGAGGACAAGGAAGTCTGTAGTATTGGTACAAAGCCGATCAAATTTTACTGTGCTTCTACCTGTACTCAGCTTGAAAAACATGTAAATTTGGATGATGATCCTAATGAATTAATGGATTGCCTTTTGGTTACTTCTCGCCTTGTGTTCAAAAGTTAATTCAACAAGGACACTTACCAAAAAAAATGCCAAAAGATAAATTTCAACTTTTTGAAAAATTGTGGAATGGTAAAATTTGAATTCCAAATTCAAAAGAGGGTCTCGAATTTGGTACAGTCGGGCCAGACGATGATTCTGACTTTTGCATGGTTGTTACTGGTGAGTCAGAAGAGGATTAAATTGATATAAAGGATAACTCTAATGATCAACCAATAGAAGATGCTCCACCAGAATTTGATGAAGAAATTAAATCTACCATTGATGAATTGAAAGAGATTAACCTCGGGACTGAAGAACAACCCCAGCCTACATTTATAAGTTGTCCACTTAATGACAAAGAATCTGCAGAATTGATCAAACTATTAACAGAATTCAAAGATTACTTCACATGGAGCTAGGATGAAATGTCAGGACTGTCAGCAGATGTTGCAGTCAACAAACTCGGGATGGACAAGAACATAACCCCAATAAAACAAGCTCCCAGGAGAATGTGTCTCGAAATAGAACAACAAGTCATCGCCGAGGTGAAGAAATTAATAGACGCTAACTTTGTAAAAGAAGAGCAGTACCCCATGTGGTTAGCTAGCATTGTACCTGTTAAGAAGAAAAATGGACAGATCTGTGTATGTTTTGACTTCAGAGATTTGAACAAGGTATGTCCAAAAGAAGAATTTCCACTACCCATATCAGAGATGATGGTGGATATCGGTTCAACACATGAAATTTTCTCCTTCATAGACAGATCATTGGGATACAACCAAATCAAGATGGCTCCTAAGGATGCAGCACTTACAGCCTTCAAAACACCGTTTGGAATTTTCTGCTACATAGTGATGTCGTTCGGCCTAAAGAACACCAAAGCAACATAACAACGCACAATGATGATGATTTTTTACGACCTCATTCACAACCAAGCAGAATGTTATGTGGATGATTTGGTCATCAAAAGTAAATGAAAAATAGACCATTTGTATGATTTTATGATCGTGTTGGAAGTATTACGATGATATGACCTTAAAATGAATCCTTTAAAGTGTGCCTTCGGCATTACTTCCGAGAAATTTCTGGGAATCGAGATCGACCCAGATAAAATTAAAGCTATCTTGGAAATGCCTCCTCCTTAAACCTTGAAACAACTACGTTCCTTCCAGGGGAAGTTGGCATATCTGAGACGCTTTGTTTCTAATCTCTCAGGTAGGTGTTAGCCTTTCTCATCATTAATTAAAAATTATGCCAAATTTCTTTGGGAAGAAAAATTTCAGCGGGCTTTTGAGGACGTTAAACTGTATTTAATGACACCTCCTATCTTGGCAGTCCCTATTCTAGGGAAACCGTTGATACTTTATATCACGGCCTTAGATGACTTTCTTGAAAGCCCTCTTAGCCCAAGTCAATGACGTGGGTAAAGAAAATGCACTCTACTACTTGAGTCGTCGCCTAATACCGACGGAGATAAAGTATCCACCTATTGAGAAGCATTGTCTGGCATTTATTTTAGCTGCTCAAAAGCTTAGAAATTACATGCTTTTTTATAAGATTACCTTAATCTCGAAAGTTAATCCATTGCAATATTTGATAACCCGACCAACACTCTCCGGATGTTTAGCAAGATAGTCAATGATCTTATTGTAATATTATATAACTTTTGTTACCCTCCGTGCTATCAAGGGACAGATACTAGCAGACTTTCTTACTACACACCCACTGTCAGTTGGGTCCTCTCTCAACGACGAGTTACCAGATGAGCAAATACTACAAATGGAATTCTCTAGTGCGTAACGCTGAGAGATGTACTTCAATGGTGCTTCATCAGCCAGAAAAGATAAAGGATCAAGCACAGTTATACCAGGCAAAGCAAGGATTGGTTTGATCTTTATCATGCTAGATAAGGGTATGTTGAGGTTCTCATACCACTTGATAGAGCTGTGCACCAACAATGAAGTAGAATATGAAGTATTAATCACCAGATTGGGAATGACAATCTCAATGAATATAACAAATATTGTCATTTATGGCGACTCCCAACTCGTCATCCAGCAAGTCGTCATATAATATAGAATTTTGAAATAAAGATTAGTAGAATACCAACAGTACACGATGAAGCTTCTAGAACAGATTCCTGATGTAACTTTCTACCGGATTCCTAGGAGAAATAATGCCCATGCCGACGTTCTAGCAAAACTAGCTAAGGAGATGGCATATCCCCCAGAGGATTCCATTGAAATGATAGTGCAAGGAAGATGAGTCTTGTCTCAGATCAACCTCAAAACTCTAAACAAGCTCGGAAAAGAAGAGGCAATAAATACAGTTGCAGACATCAATGAAGATTCGCGCAAGCCATTAATAGATTATTTGTATACCTGAAAGCTGCCAGAAGATAAGTCTGAGGCACATCATATCACAATAAGGGCTATGTCTTACGGCCTGATGGGAAACGTTCTATACAGAAGATCATTCGATCAAATATGGCTACGGTGTTTGAACTGAGCCGAAGCACAGAATATTGTCAAAGAGGTACATGCCGGATTGTGTGGCGCTCACCAGTCAGAGCCAAAAATGAAATTAAAGATTAAAAGTTTCGAGTATTGTTGGCCAGCAATGATGTCCGACTGCATGGATACAACCATAAAATGTCACTAATGACAAGTTCATGGGTTGGTCTTACATCAGCCTTCGAATGTGCTACACCCAACTCTTGTCTCATGGCCCTTCGAGTGTTGGGGCACGGACATAATATGTTTGATAGACCCTCCTTCTTCCAAAGGACACATGTTTAAAATTTCCGCTACAGATTATTTCTCCAAATGGGCAAAGGACCATTACGTGAGGTTATGACACAGCACGTCCTTCAAATTTTCAAAAGCCAAATTGTCTACCATTTTGGAGTACCGCAAAGAATAATTTCTGACAATGGGATAGCTTTCAGAATCACAAAGATCAACAATTTCGTCAAAAGACATGGGATATATTGGAGATACTCTACGATTTACTATCCCAGAGAAAATGGTTTGGTTGAAGCCTTCAATAAAATACTAGTACAGATTTTAAAGAAAATAATGGATGAAATTAAAAGGGATTGGCACAACAAACTATTAGAAGCCTTGTGGGCCAACCGGACGACTTTCAGGACTCCTATTCAGTGTACACCCTATATGCTTGTGTAGGGGTCCGAGGTCATGCTTCTACTAGAGCCCAGACACCGTCTCTTAGAGTTGTTATTGCCAACCAACTCACAACAGGAAAAAGTGCAAAACTCAGACTTGAAGAACTGGAGAATCTTGAGGAAAATGACTAGAAGCACAACAACATTTGGAGGTTTACCAAGCAAAGATGATACAAGCCCATGATAAATTGGTCCACTCAAGGACATTAAAAGTTGGTGACCTCGTACATGTGCTCAAAAGGGCTATTCTTGCACATCACAAAATATGTAAAAAATTTGAGCCAACTTGGGAGGGACCATTTATCGTTGAAAAGGTCTACACAGGAGAGGCCTACTAGTTAGTGGACTTCCAAGGTGAAAGACCCATGTTACCAATAAATAAACGATATCTGAAAACCTATTATGCAACCTGATGCTGCTTGCCTCTGCTTGCTTTGAAATTTTGAAACTTTGATTGTTTTGGGGTTATATATGTGGCCAAATGCTTATGACTGGGTCCAAATTTTGTAATTAACCTCAATATACTGAAAATTTTGAGAAAAAATTTTAAACTTCAAATTTTTTTTTCTTTCCACTTTTGAGTATAATGTTCCACAAAAATTTGAACAAAATTCATATATAAGTAAAGAATTCGTTTCACTAAAATAAGCTAAAATTCACTTCAATAAATACTTTATTCTGTTCTTATTCATGTCAAGTTTCGGCCCATTGACAGTGACTTTATATATACTTAAAAATACAAGTACTTAATAATGCTGCTAAAACATTTAATTCCTCAGCAACGACACCAAAAACATAATAACTGTTATAGATTCGATAAAGATGTATATATAAAATATTCAGTAATGGTAAAGTCACACTTATCAACGGAAGTATACGTATCGCTCATGTAATATAGTGCTCTAATGGAGTCCTAGATATTGATCCCACAAGGAGTAATATTAGAAGCTATGAACAAAGATTTTAGAAAAGCAATACTCAATCGCAACAATGGAATTCAAATTGCTTATCTGTCACTAATATGAAATTGAAATAAATATGTAATTTTAATAACTCTTAAATAACTAATTATATTAATAATTTTTTTCATGTGATATTCAATATATAAGAAAGCATCCTTCTCCTTGTCAAGAAATTATAACGAATGGATAAAGTGAATCAGTTCAAATTATAGTTTGCCAAATAGGAGCATACATATTCTTTGCACTTTGGTCCAGGCATAAAGAACATTGACTAATCCTCCACTTGCTTACTGAATCTGCGGCTGGACTGGGAGGATATCGGCTCTCACTTCGAAGCTTCTACGTTCCCCTCGCTTGAGGGCTAACATCTACAATTCAGCACCCAAACGATAGGACCAAATTGGGGATTTTAGTCTGTCACTCTAAAATCTCCAATTCTACGCCCGATAATTTTATTACGCTATTTATTTGCACCCAACTTCTAAGGGTTTTGACCTCCTTAAATCTTGGATGCAATCTTCACTTTAGTTCTAAAACTCAACATATTTTAACAAATCAAATTGCTAGATTGAAAATAAATTAAGATCGAAGTGAAAAGATCATCACAATTTCTTTAACTTTTTCATGGCTCAACCAATTCAAATAACTAATTCACAAATCTCAAGACAAGGAGAAAGACAGAGAAAACTACTAATAACTCATGGGGAAGACACAACAAAACTTGAAATTCATATATAAAAGCAAAGTCATACAACTAAAACAAGTAAATAACAATTATCTCTAATTTCTCCCCAAGCAAACTCCTCGAAGTTCCTATGATTCTCTTTCTTTCTTTACAACACACAGTATTCCTCTTTAAAGCGGCAAGGAGGAAGAAATCTCTCACTTTCCCTCCACTCTTACAATCTCTCAAAGAATTTCTCATAAATTAGACTCTTCAGTAAAATCTCTATACACTAATGGAACATCTCTAACCTCCTGGACCTCGAACTTCTCTTGAGTCCACCTCAATTTTTGGATAAAATCTTGTTTTAAAGTTGTGGATGAGTTTTCCCAAGATTTGCCTAAGCACCCCTCCAAAAATTTGTCCTCATCCAATGCATTGTTGGACCTAACTGTTGATCTCGCCGTCGGCAACCTCGAGGGTGTCGTCGGTGGGCCTTCTAAGTGAATTAAATTGAGAGTCTCAGAAAAAGTCCGTCTTCGGTGTCGTTGGGCTCGCCGTCGGCGCACTAGTTCAAATCTTCACATTTTTGTTCTTTTCGCTCCAAATTCGCTCCTTTTTGCATCTTTTTGCTACAATACACTCATTCATCATTCCTGCAACAAAACATTAAAAATACCTTTCTTTAAAGTACAATATCATAAGAAACAGTGTAAAATAAGTATAAAATTCTCAACATATTTTCTTTTGGTCAAAATCCCCCAAACTTAACTATTTCTTTTCCTCAAGTAATTTTAGTACTATATAAAAGTTATGATCTATTGTAATGAAGTTTTAATTTAGAAATACTATAAGTTTGATTTAGATAAATACCATAGTGAGATTTTTAGAAAACATTAAAGTAATTAAATTAACTCTATTGCTACAAGATTATCTAGTCATCAAGTTTAGTTCTAGTCATCTATTCTTTTCAGGAATGACAATATGTTGCAATATTAAGTCACTTAGAATATTCAAAGAATAATTCATGAGAACACTACTAGTAAAAGATCTATTTCATAAATATAAGTTCAGGAATATATTTAGATTTTCCGTTTAGGTAGGTCTAGTGAAGCCAATTTTTTATTAGGCATATCCTCAAGCTTCTCCTCACCTTCCTTTTTTTTCTTTCTTTTCTCTTTTTCATTTGGATTGCTTTTAATCCTATATATTTTTCTTTTCTTTTCAAGGATTGTTGTCAATCCTTTCTTTTTCATTTTTCAAGTAAGGATTACTATATTTGGATATTGATTTTGAACATCACATTTCTTTCCCTAAATTTGAAACTCAAAGCATTCCTTTACCTTATAGATATATTTTGAACTTCACTTTTCTTTCCCTAAATTTGAAACTCAAAGCATTTCTTTACCTTATAAACATTTGAACATCACCTTTCTTTCCCTAAATTTGAAACTCAAAGCATTCCTTTACCTTATAAATATTACATAGCCCAATCCCTTATTTTTCCTTTTTCAAGTGAGGATTACTATATCTGGATAGCCTTTAATGATTTTAACTTCACTTTTCTTTCCCTAAATTTGAAACTCAAAGCATTTCTTTACCTTATAAATATTTCAAAGATCACCTTTCTTTCCCTAAATTTGAAACTCAAAGCATTCCTTTACCTCATAAATATTTCATAGCTTTTACATGATTGAGTCCCAATCTTTTCTTCTCAAATGAATTTCCACATTCTTAATACTTCAAAATATAGTTTCTTTTACCTTTAAATAGTTAACTATAGTCTTATTCTCTTATACTAAAGTATCATTAGTCTACAACATTGATTTTCATTATAAAAATATTCCTTTAAATCTGCCATAATATTTAAGTAGCTACAAAATATAGTTACCTAAATTAAATTCATTACATAAAATCATATTAATAATTTTTGAAAATATTGAAATAAAGGACATCTAATAGTTAATCTTTTTTTCCCTCCCCAAACTTAAATTTTTCAATATGAAATGATACAGGTGGAAAGAAAAACTCTAAATATAAATCATAACTTAGTATTTTAATCATTTTAATCATTTTGAAATTTTTGCAGTCCCTAATATAAATCATACCTCAGTATTTTAGGCATTTTCATCATTCTGAAATTTTTGCGGTCCTTCTCAAAATTCTCTACTTCACCTGGTCTGTAACATTAGGAGCTTTCTACACATATAAATCATTAGAGAATTTGTTGGGTAATAAAATTTTGAAATAAGTACAAAACTAAAACATTAAAAAAATACAGTAATTCACTAACATATCTACAATACTAAACAAAACACAATTACAATTAAAATGCAAAATATGAAAATCAAATCACATTACAATTCACAAGGTACTAATCAACATCCATTATACTACACTACAAATTTTAACAACCACACTAACTATTATCACAAAAATTAAAATTATCCAATTACAACAATAAAAATAAACAGTACAAATGCACACAAACATCCATTTCTATTATAAAAGATTACAAAGATAAAAGTACAAGTACATCAATTACATTTAGATATCAAAATCCCAAACTATGACTTTGTCTCCTTGATCAGCAGGTGGATTGGGTTGATACTGAGTATATCGAGGGCACTCAGCAAAAGTAACATCAGGCTCACCTTTGTAGTGTTGGGTATGAGCTTCGTAGTAAGCTATCTCAAAATTGAATGCCTCTGAAGGTACTCACTATCATAATAATGTCGACGTTCTAAACCTCCAATCCTTTCATTTATCAATTCTATACTTTTTTGTTGCAAGGTCAGCTCATTCATCAAGTCAGTTAGGATAGGGGAGCTAGAAGAAGGAATGTTATAACTTGTAGAGGGGACATCTCTACTAGTAGAAGGTTCTTGACTACTACTCCCAATTCTTCATTTTTCATGGGATTCATAAGTTTTCAAATTAGCTTTACTAATGGGTTTCATAGAGTAAAATCCATTCCTCATCTCCTCCAGCTTCCATTCCAGAAAGTTGGTAAAGTGTATAAATAAGGCCAGAATGTCCTAGACCTCCACTTATTTCACTCCTTGTCATAGTCAATATATTCTTAAAAATGATTCTCCCCACATTTATATTTTTATTATTCTGAATACAGAAATTCATAATAGCTCTATCTCTAGTTACCTCACTATGGTGATAGGTCGGTAACAGAGTAGAGAAAATAAAATAGTGCCACGCTTTAGAGGTGGCATTCAGCATGGAAGCAGAAAAATTTACCCATTCTCATTGTTTTATCTTCCACATTCCTTTCCCATTAGTGAGAAAGTTAATCACATCATTCAGGAGGCCTTCCATCGTACTGATGGTTTCATAATTGCAGACTCTTAATGGCAGCTATAAGAGTCTGGGACTTCGTAAAGGTCTTAATGTGGGCGGCATTAAATTCTACAGAAAATCCCCGCACTTGAACGATTCTTTCTTCAGAATAGAACACATTGGCATAGAATTCTTTCATAATATTTGCAGCAGCCTTCTTGGTGGTGCAACAGAAGTTTTCCCAACTCCGCTCGGTAATAATTCGTTCAATTTATCTTCCCAAACTCTCAAAGACTCTATCTTGTATACACTTTTTTTCCTTCAAACACTAAAGTAAGCCTTGATTGAGCCTTCACATTGATGAAGCGAGACTCATCAAACTCAAGTCCAATCAAAATTATAGAAAAATTCTAAATTATACTTCAAATATGCAAATAATGGCTTCCAAGAGTGATTCTAAGAGTTCAAAACTAAGTTCCATGAATATCTTCCCAATATTTTCTTCACATTCTCAAATTTTTTGGATCTCCTTAATGTGTAAGAAATTCATGGTTAAAATCAAATATTTTTAGTTTGGAGTGAAGCTCTTACCTAGAGATGATCAAATCTAGTGTCTAAATGCCTTGAAATCACCTCTCAATCCAAGATCTCTCAAGACCTAAGTCAAAAATCACATTTTTCAAAGGAAGGGGATGATGAATAGTGGCAGTTGACTGGTTAAAATCGCAGTTAAAGGTGTTTTTTGGGATCTCGTCGTCGGTGGGGTCTTCGATGCCATCGGCACGCTCTATTGAAATTATATCCTAAGTCTCTGGAAAAGTCCGTCGTTAGCGGGCTCTATTGATTTGGCTCAATTTCCAGATTTTTGTGATTTTGATCAATTTCAAGCCTCAACGACATCTGTTCTATCATTATAGACATAAATTTAAGTGATTAAATTATGTACTTATCAAAATTAAACTTTCACAACACAAAACATCACAATTATATAAAAATTCCAAGAAGTACAATATACGTTACATAACACACCTTTCAGCATCGCAATCCAAGCCACAACACTCAAAACGCTAAAAACAAACATCCTATGCTTAATCTCAACAATACAAAGATCTAAAATCATAATTCTAAAGCAAAGCAAATGCAAAATTTAAATCAAATTACACACATAGACAGACAGGTAACAGTATAAATCTACTATTCATCAGATTCAGTACTAAATTCTCCTCTAAGATCACCCATTGCTTGCCCATGAATGAAGAGGTTATAGAAGGGTCGGTATGGAAATTCTTTAGTAGAATCCTCTTCTATTAATTTCATCCTCCTCATTAGTCATATCAAACTATTTTCTAAATTTCCAGAGTGCTCAAAATGTTATTTCATCCTCCAATCTAGATGATCGAAGAAATCAGAGATATTATTAATTGCATTCATAATATTTTGTACCTCCTTCTCCAACTTCTTGATTCTGCGCAGGATCACCAGTCTTATCAGGAACTAAGGGTTTAATCGTTAGTGAATTTTGAGATGATTGATCTACCGTAATATTCATATCATTTTCATCTTCCAAAGCTGGGAATCTCTCAGTTGGGTCCAAAGGCATCCAAGGTAGAAGTACCTTTTCCCAATTTTCATGGGATACTTGGAACTGATTTCAAAGTGAGAAAATTGTGGATGGGTTTCTAAGCCCATAAGTTGATCCATGAACGATGAGGCCCAAAACAGACTTCACAATTATTGATACAATATCGATCGACAATCCCATTTGGATGCAGTAATTCAGAATAGCACTTTCTTTAGAAACTTTACCGATCTTCATTGCTGGTAACAGTTTTGCAGAAATGAAGAAGTGTCAGTGTTTTAAAACGAGATTTAGGAGTTTCACTAAAAAACTAAAATACCCATGTTCTCTCATTTCCCAGTCTTCAGTTTCGTCCGTTAAATATTGGTAAATTTCATCTGGTCTCTTGTCGGGGTGAAGTTGGAATAATGGCCGACAAGAACATTCTCGATCATGTATAATTCATTGATTCATGAAGGAGTAAAAGTTATTCATCTACTTTGCACATAAACGACTCCCTGGTTGATTCCATACAAATTTGCATAAAATTCATTTACCACAGGAACAACCACGGCGGCGGTAGTGTAGTATAACACTTTCCATCTTCGCCACACAATCATCTCTTCAATTGTCATCGAGGGATTATTCAATCCTCGATATACAAATCCTAGTTCCTTGATTAATCTTTTCTTTGCCAGTATAACACATGAAATGATATACGAATCCTCGTTCCTTGAATCATCATAAAAATTGTCAATGGCGCGTTGGCGCCCAAGGCAAAAATTGCACAGTTTTGCTCTCGTCCGAGTTCTAATTTTTCTCTATGGATCCATTTTTTATGATTATTCAAGGGTAAATAAGCGTATTAGAGTTCAATACTACCACAATCTAACAATAATATCAATTAAAAACTACTGTAATCGCAATAAAAATAAAGATAATTATGGGTTGCCTCCCATCAAGCACTTGGTTTAACATCGTCAGCCCGACCTATTCAGGTATTATTCAGGTTGATTGATCATTGAAACCTCTTTAAAATTTGGTCTTTTACTCTCAAAATGTAGTTTTACTCTACATCCATTTACTTTAAATCTATTTTCATTCTTCTGATCTTCAATTTCAGCAACTCCATAAATATAAACTTGAGTCACAGTAAAGGGTCCTAACCAACGAGACTTCAATTTCTCAGGAAATAACTTCAGCCTAGTATTATAAAGAAAAACTTCTTGTCCTGGTTCAAAGTTCTTCTAGTTAATCTTTTGATCATTCCACAACTTTAGTTTCTTCTTATAAATTTTTTTTTCAAAGTTCTTCTGGTTAATCTTCCGATCATGCCATAACTTTAATTTTTTCCTTATAAATTCTGTCGTTATCATAAGACTCATTTCTTAATTCTTCCAATTCATTTATTTGTAACAATCTCTTCTTACCAAATAAGATTCATTTCTTAATTCTTCCAATTCATTTAATTGTAACAATCTCTTCTTACCAGCATATTAATCTTTCGATCATGCCATAACTTTAGCTTTTCCTTATAAATTCTATCATTATCATAAGATTGATCATGCCATAACTTTAGTTTCTCCTTATAAATTCTATCGTTATCATAAGATTCATTTCCTCTTCCAATTCATTTAATTGTAACAATCTCTTCTTACCAGCATCTTTCAAATTATAATTGAAATCTTTAATCTCCAATTCATTCAATTGTAACAATCTCTTCTCACCAGCATCTTTCAAATTATAATTGAATTCCTTAATCGCCCAATAAGCTTTATGCTTCAATTCTACTGGTAAGTGACAAATTATAATTGAATTCTTTAATCACCCAATATGCTTTATGCTCCAATTCTACTAGTACGTGGCAAGTCCTTCCAAAAATTAGTCTATAAGGAGTCATTCCAATAGGAGTTTTATAAGCAGTCCTGTAAGCCTATAATGTTGTATTCAGTCTAGTGGACCAATCTATTAGGGTTTACAGTCTTTTCAAGTATTTGTTTGATCTCTCTATTAGAAACTTCAGCTAACCCACTAGGGTTTACAGTCTTCTCAAGTATTTGTTTAATCTCTCTATTAGAAACTTCAGCTAACCCACTAGTTTGAGTGTGAAAGATTTGTTTAATCTCTCTATTAGAAACTTCAGCTAACCCACTGATTTGAGGGTGATAGGCAGTTGAGATTCTATGAATAAGATTAAACTTTTCTGTCAATCACTGAATGTATTTATTTCTAAAATGGGATCTTCCATCAGTGATAATCATTCTACGCATTCCGTATCTAGTGAAAATATTTTTCATTAAAAATTTTAAAACACTTTTCACGTCACAACAAGGTAAATTTTGTGCTTCAATCCACTTTGAAATGTAGTCTACGTTAATTAACATGTATAAGTTCCCAAATGAAGGAATAAATGGTCCCATGAAATCTAATCCCCAAACATCAAAGCTCTCAACTTCTAACATGAAATTCAAAGGCATTTCATTTCTTCTAGATACNATCAGCATACCATGGTATTTTCCACTCATTAATATTATAAAGTTCTTCATCAGGGAAACTATCTGTAATTTCGATATCGGTGTTAGATAATTCATGGTTTTCTAATCTCGAATAATCAGCAATTTGATTATCAGTTCCCTTTCTATCAATAACCACAAAATCAAATTCTTGCATCAATAGCAATTTGATTATCAGTTCCCTTTCTATCAATAACCACAAGATCAAATTCTTGCATCAAAAGAATCCATCTAATCAACCTTGTGTCTGTAATTTTATTGTCGGTGTCAGATAATTCATGATTTTCTAATCTCGACAAATGATCAAATGATTATCAGTTCCCTTTCTATCAATAACCATAAGATCAAATTCTTGCATCAAAAGTATCCAGCTAATTAACCTTATTTTGGCATCCTTCTTTTGCATCAGATATTTAATAGCAGAGTGAACATGTGCACAACACATTTAGTCCCAATTAAATAAGATCTAAATTTGTCAAAAACATACACAATATTGTGCACAACACATTTAATCCCAATTAAATAAGATCTAAATTTGTCTAAAGCATACACAATAACAAGTAACTCTTTTTCAGAAATAGTATAATTAATTTAAGCATCATTAAGAGTTTTACTAGTGTAGTATATAACCTTAAAAATTATTCATACCTTTTGTCCAAAAAGAGCCCCAATAGCTAAATCACTAGCATCACACATCAATTCAAATGGTTTCTCCCAGTTAGGTGAAACTATAATAGGGTCTGTGATTAATTTTTTGTTTAATAAAACAGTTTTCAGTAAATTCAAATTTCTTGTCCTTTTCTAAAAGTTGGCATAGAGGTTTGGTAAATTTTGAAAAATCATTAATAAAACACACAGTTCCTTTTCTAAAAGTTGGCATAGAGGTTTGGTAATTTTTGAAATATCTTTAATAAAACGCCTGTAAAATCCACATGTCCAAGAAAACTCCTAACGTCTCTTACATTAGTAGGAGGTGTTAGTTTAGATATAACTTGAATTTTTGCAGGGTCTGTCGAAGAAAACTTCTAACTTCTCTTACATTAGTAGGAGGTGTTAGTTTAGATATAACTTGAATCCAAGAAAACTCCTAACTTCTCTTACATTAGTAGGAGGTGTTAGTTTAGATATAACTTGAATCTAGAGGTTTGGTAATTTTTGAAAAATCTTTAATATAACGCCTGTAAAAACCAACATGTCCATAAAACTCCTAACCTCTCTTACATTAGTAGGAGGTGTTAGTTTAGATATAACTTGAATTTTTGGAAGGTCTGTCTAACCCCTCTTACATTAGTAGGAGGTGTTAATTTAGATATAACTTGAATTTTTGCAGGGTCTACCTAACCTCTCTTACATTAGCAGGAGGTGTTAGTTTAGATATAACTTGAATTTTTGCAGGGTTTTAGTAATTTTTGAAAAATCTTTAATAAAACGCCTGTAAAAACCAACATGTCCAAAAAAACTCAAACCTCTCTTACATTAGTAGGAGGTGTTAGTTTAGATATAACTTGAATTTTTGCAGGGTCTGTTTCCATACCATCTTTTGAAATTTTATGCCCCAACACAACNATGTTCTTTAAAATGTTCATTCAATAGATGTTTACTAATTTCCATGCAAAAACATTCATTATCTCTTTCAACCGTAGGATATTTCATAGATTTCACAATGTCTTCAGTAGATGTTCAATAATTTTCATGCGAAAACATTCAATATCTCTTTCAACAGCAGGGTATTTCATAGATTTTGCAATGTTAAAAGCCACTTCTTGATCATTAACTCTCATAGTTAATTCTCCTTTTTGAACATCTATCATAGCTTTTCGAGTACTTCTTGATCATTAACTCTCATAGTTAATTCTCCTTTTTGAACATCTATCATAGCTTTTCCGGCTTCTTGATCGTTAACTCTCTTATCTCTTTCAACAGCAAGGTATTTCATAGATTTTACAATATTAAAAGTCACTTCTTGATCGTTTACTCTCATTAATTCTCCTTTTTGAACATCTATCATAGCTTTTCCAGTAGCTAAAAATGGTCTCCCTAAAACGATTCTTCTTTTTGAACATCTATCATAGCTTTTCCAGTAGCTAAAAATGGTCTCCCTAAAATGATAAGTATTTCTTTATCTTCCTCCATATCCTTTTTGAACATCTATCATAGCTTTTCCAGTAGCTAAAAATGGTCTCCCTAAAATGATAGATTTCATAGATTTCACAATGTTAAAAGTCACTTCTTGATCGTTAACTCTCATAGTTAATTATCATTTGAACATCTATCATAGCTTTTCCAGTAGCTAAAAATGGTCTCCATAAAATGATAGGTATTTCTTTATCTTCTGAACATCTATCATAGCTTTTCCATTAGCTAAAAATGGTCTCCCTAAAATGATAGGTATTTCCTTATCTTCCTCCATATTCCAGTAGCTAAAAATGTTCTCCCTAAAATTATAGGTATTTCTTTATCTTCCTCCATATCTAAAGTGAAATCCACATAAAGATAAATTTATCAACTTTTACTAACACATCTTCTATAACTCCCTTATGATATGTAACTGGATGATTTGCTAACTGAAGAGTTACAGAAGTAGATGAGACTTCTCCTAATCCTAATCTATTAAAAATTGATAGAGACATAAGATTAATGCTGGCTCCCAAATCACATAAAAATCTTTCATAAAATTTTTCACTGATAGCACACGGTATAGTAAAATTGCCTGGATCTTTTAATTTTCTGGAAGCTTTTTCTAAATAATTGCACTACACTCTTTGCTAAGTGCAACAGTTTCATTATCAATGAACTTCCTTTTCTTGTTCATAATATCTTTCATAAATTTCACATAATTGAGCATTTGCTCTAAAGCTTCAACGAAGAGAGTATTTACCGTTAATTTTTTAAGAATTTCTAAAAACCTGGAAAATTGTTTATTCTGCTTGTGTTGCTTTAATCTTTGAGGAAACGATGGTGGAGGTTTCTCCATGGTAATTTTCATTAGTGTAAGTGGATATTTTAATTCTGGGTATTCATGATACTTTTCTTTTTCGGTATCCACTTTCTCTTTTTCAATTTTCGTTTCTTTTTGTGCTCTTGTTTCCAATTCTTTTCCACTTCATAACAGTATCACTTTGATTTGTTCTTTTCCTTGATCTTTAGGATTTGGTTCCACAGTACTAGGAAAGGTTCCTAATGTTCGGTTACTAAGCGCAGTAGTGATATGCCCTAATTGATTTTCAATATTCTTAATAGCAGTTCCTTGATTTTGTAATTGATTTCCTTGAATTTATAATTGATTTCCTTGATTCTGCAAATGTTGACTCATGTTTAATATCAGCTCTTCCATAGACAACTTTTTTTTCTTAATTTGAGTGTCACTGTTAAATCCTGGAGGATAAGAAGGTCTATAATTAACATTTCCTTGGTTGGATGAATTTTCTAATGGGTTCACTGGGTTGTTCGCCCATTGTTGGTTTGTAGCAGAATTGTTATTCCAATTGAAATTTGGATGATTCTTCCAACTTGGGTTATAATAGTTCGAATAAGGGTTGTTGGGTCTATTAATAGCATTTAAAGTCTCATATGAAGGTTGAACATCCACAAATTGCCTGGATGAATTCTCTTTCATCATAGTAGGTGTTGGAGAATAATTCATTCCATAATGATCTAATTTCTTTGATATTGCAGCAATATGTGAAGCTAACATAGATATTGCATCAAAATCATGGATACTAGCTACTCTTTTAGGATTTACCCTTTCAGATNAATTTATAATTGATTTCCTTGATTCTGCAAATGTTGACTCATGTTTAATATCAGCTCTTCCATAGACAACTTTTTTTTCTTAATTTGAGTGTCNAAAGTTTGAATTATCAACCAATCTGGTAAAAAATGATGAGGGCATTTCCTAAGAAGATCTTTAAATCTCTCCCAAGCTTAATATATTGACTCTCCATCAATATGACAAAACGATGTTATGACATTTCTAGGTTTAGAAATTTTGGATGGAAGGAAATATTTGGATAGAAATGTCTGTGAAAGTTTGTTCTAATAGATCCTGGTGCTAACAAATTTAACCACATCTTAGCCTTATCCCTAAGTGAAAAGGGAAAAAGTATAAGTATAACAGCATCGTTTGAAACTTTGTCATATTTAAAGGTATCACATAGTTCTAAAAAACTAGCGATGTGTAAATTAAGATCTTCATTTGATGTACCTCTGAATTGATTATTTTGTACCATTTGGATAATAGCAGGTTTAAGCTCAAATGAATTAGCGGCTACATCAGGATTTTAGATAGATAAGTGAATTTCATCTGCCGTAGGATTTGCATAATCTCGTAGGGGTCTAGGTTAGTGTTCATTTTCTATTCTTTGATTGTTAATGTTGTTTTCCATTATATCAAAATTTCTAGGTTCTCTTCTCAGTCTTCTAATTTCTCTAACAATGTGTTCTAATTCCGAATCATAGGGTATAAGATTTTTTGGTCCAAATTTATGCATAAATTTGAAATCAGTACACAGTTAAACAATTAACTAAATATGAAAAAAAGTTACAATTCAAGTAAAAATTTTCTAATAATCCTAATTTGCCTGTTACTATAATTATGACTCTTGTTTGCTCCCCTGCAACGACGCCAAAAACTTGACAGTGACTTTATATAAGCATAAAAATACAAGTATTAATACTGCTGCTAAAAGATTTATTTCCTCAGCAATGGACAAAAACTTAATAACAGTTATAGATTCGATAAAGATGTATGTATAAAATATTCAATAATTGTGAAGTCACACTTATCAACAAACTTAATAACAGTTATAGATTCGATA
Source organism: Phalaenopsis hybrid cultivar (assembly GCA_002079205.1). Classification (NCBI taxonomy): domain Eukaryota; kingdom Viridiplantae; phylum Streptophyta; class Magnoliopsida; order Asparagales; family Orchidaceae; genus Phalaenopsis; species Phalaenopsis hybrid cultivar. The sequence continues at coordinate 94,463 of JXCR01012186.1, read as the reverse complement.
AAGATGGATGTATAAAATATTCAATAATTGTAAAATCACACTTATCAACGCAAGTATACGTATCGTAAAAATATAACTATTTAATACTGCTGCTAAAAGATTTAATTCCTCAGCAACGACACCAAAACTTAATAATGGTTATAGATTCGATAAAGATGTATATATAAAATATTCAATAATGGTAAAGTCACACTTATCAATGCAAGTATACGTATAGATTCGATAAAGATGTATATATAAAATATTCAATAATGGTAAAGTCACACTTATCAACAAAAGTATACGTATCGCTCAAGTAATATAGGGCTCTAATGGAGTCTTAGATATCGATCCCACTGGGAGTAATATTAGAAGCTACGAACTAAGATTTAGAAAAGCAAAACTCAATCGCAACAATGGAATTCAAATTGCTTATCTGTCACTAATAGGCAATTGAAATAAATAAGTAATTTTAATAACTCTTAAATAACTAAATATACTAATAAAAATGCGGCAATTTAATAAATATGTAATTTTAAACTCTTAAATAACTAATTTTACTAATATGTCACTAATAGACAATTGAAATAAATATGTAATTTTAATAACTCTTAAATAACTAATTACACTAATGAGGGTAGGCAATTGAAATAAATATATAATTTTAATAACTATTAAATAACTAATTATGCTAATGAAGGTTTTATAGGCAATTGAAATAAGTAAATAATTTGAATAACTAATAAATAACTAATGATAGAAAGTTAGGGTTAATAATAGACAATTGAAATAAATATGTAATTTTCTTAATAACTCATAAATAACTAATTATGCTAATGAGGGTTTAATTGAAATAAATATGTAATTTTAATAATTATTAAATAATTAATTATACTAATGAAGGTTCGACGTGATATTTATATATAAGAAAGCATCCTTCTCCTTGTCAAGAAATTATAGTGAATGGATAAAGTGAATCAGTTTAAATTGTATTGTACTTCTCCTTGTCAAGAAATTATGGTGAATGGATAAAATGAATTAGTTCAATTTATATTGTGCCAAATAGGAGCATACCTATTCTTTAACCTTTGGTCCAGGCATAAAGAACATTGACTAATCCTACGCTTATTTACTAAATTTGCGGCTAAGCTGGGAGGATACTGGCTCTCACTTCGGAGCTCCCACGTTCCCCTCTTCTGAGGGCTAACATCTACACTTCAGCTCCCAAACGATAGGAATTAGGGATTTTAATCTGTCACTCTAAAATCTCCAATTCTACGCACGATAATTTTATTTCCCTATTTATTTCCACCCAACGACCGAATTGGGGATTTTAGTCTGTCATTTTCTAAAATCTCCAATTCTACGCCCGATAATTTCATTTCCCTATTTATTTGCACCCAATTTCTGTCACTCTAAAATCTCCAATTCTACGCCCGATAATATTATTTCCTTATTTATTTTCACCCAACTTCCAATGCAATCTCCAATTCTACGCCCGATAATATTATTTTCCTATTTATTTGCACCCAACTTCCAAGGTTTCCAAATCTATGCCCGATAATATTATTTCCCTATTTATTTGCACCCAACTTCCAAGGGCTTAACCTCCCTAAATCTTGGATGTAATCTTCACTTTAGTTGTAAAACTCAACATATTTTAACAAATTACTCCCTGAATCTTGGATGTAATCTTCACTTTAGTTGTAAAACTCAACATATTTTAACAAATTTATTGGCCAGATTGAAGATCTTCACTTTAGTTGTAAAACTCAACATATTTTAACAAATCAATTGGTCAGATTGAAAGAATTAAGATCAAAGTGAAAAGATCATCACAATTTCTTAAACATTTTCATGGCTTCACCAATTAACTTTAGTTGTAAAACTCAACATATTTTAACAAATCAATTGGCCAGATTGAAAGTAAATTAGTCTTGGATGTAATCTTTACTTCAGTTGTAAAACTCAACATATTTTAACAAATCAATTGGCCAAATTGAAAGTAAATTAAATTAGTTGTAAAACTCAACATATTTTAACAAATCAATTGGCTAGATTGAAAGTAAATTAAGAATAGTTGTAAAACTCAACATATTTTAACAAATCAATTGGCCAGATTGAAAGTAAATTAAGATGGAAGTGAAAAGATCATCACAATTTCTTTAACATTTTCATGGCTCAACCAATTCAAATCACCAATTCAAAAATCTCAAGACAAGGAGAAAGACAGAGAAAACTACTCAAAACTCATGGGGAAGACACAACAAAACTCGAAATTCATATATAAAAGCAAAGTCATACAACTACAACAAGTAAATAACACTTATCTTTAATTTCTCCCCAAGGAAACTCTTCAAAGTTCCTCTAAGTCTCTTCCTTTCTTTACAACACATAGAATTCCTCTTCGAAGCGGCAAGGAAGAAGAAGTCTCTCACTTTCCCTCCACTCTTACAATCTTTTGAAGAATTCCTCACAAATTAGACTCTCTAGTAAACTCTCTATACACTAATTGAACCTCTCTAACCTCCAGGACCTCGAACTCCTTTTGAGTCCCCATCAATTTTTGGCCAAAATCTTCTTTTAAAGTTGGGGATGAGTTTTCCCAAGAGTTGCCTAAGCACCCCTCCAAAATTCATCCTCATCCAATGCATTGTTGGACCTAACCGCTGATCTCGCTGTCGTTGGCCTCGAGGGTGCCGTTGGCGGGCCTTCTAAGTGAATTAATTCTGGAGTCTAGGGAAAAGTCCGCCGCCAGCACCGTTGGGCTCGCCGTCGGCGCCCTAATTCAAATCTTCACATTTTGGTTCTTTTCGCTCCAAATTCGTTCCTTTTTACTTCTTTTTGCTCCAATGACTCTAATCATCATTCCTGCAACAAAACATCAAAAATACCTTTCTTTAAAGTGCAATATCATTAAAAACAGCATAAAATAGGTATGAAAATCTACATCATTCCTGCAACAAAACATCAAAAATACCTTTCTTTAAAGTGCAATATCATTAAAAATAATATAAAATATGTATGAAAATCTCTCATTCTTGCAACAAAACATCAAAAATACCTTTCTTTAAAGTGCAATATCATCAAAAATAGTGTAAAATTGGTATGAAAATCTCAACATATTTTTTTTGGTCACCCACTGATGTTTTTCTTATCGTATGCAGAAAAATGTCGGGATAGAGGCTGATCTTTGCTTTCAAGGATGTCTGGAGCCTTGCACTAAATGAAGCGCCGCAAGGCGATACCATAGACTTCAACATGGAATTTAACCAGGTCGACATGGACTATGAAGGTCCTCTCATGAATGTAGTTAGTTGTAAAGAGAAAGATGGATTGCCTTCACTGGTGAGGGTGACCGCCAAAGATAATGCATCACACAAAGGCAAGAACGTGATAATAGAGCAAGATCTAATGGAAGAGCCTAGTTGTCTACCCTCCATGGTAGCCACACCAGTCGGGGGCCTAGTAGTGACTAATAACGAATGACTGCTAGGTGCTTCGCTTAACATGACGCAACGTAGGAATGCCAGCCGTAAGAAGCAGAGAGTTTTTTTCAAGAAGAACGCAGACGTCAGATGGAGATAAACAAATTATTCACCCCTATTTCTGAGGGGCATATTTATCATCCAGACATGAAAGAAACTTCTGTCAGCCTACCCACAGCAGATGAAGAACTGGGGTTCGTCACAAAGCCAGATACACCTTTAGCTTCACATGTTTAATGCAAGGGCTGCCCGACGTGCAACGTTGAAATACCTGTAGGGACATCAGCCACAGGGGCATTTGTAGAATGCCCGGATTACAATGTTCTACATTTACAACGCTTCAGTACATTGGAAGAGTATACCTCCAACACCGATGGGTCTCAGACTTCAGATTTTATGATGGATGATTCATACGTCCCACTGGGGACAGATCAATATAAACCATGGAGCCTAGGGTTGTACATCTCGCTAGGTGTCGAGTCTCGTGTTCCAGATCAGCCAACACCACTTTGGGTTTCTACCGATAATCAGAGAGAGGAACGCCCGCGATAGCTACCGACTCTTAGTATGATGGGGTACTATAAAATAAGCAACGTAAATAAAAGAGAATTTGAATTTTACAAAGAATTCCAAGGAAGAATCATCAACATACTAGAAGGCCTGGAGCTGCATACCAGGGATTTCTCCGAGAATGATGAAAGAAGCATTCTCAACTGCATCTTTGTTTTGAGGGATAGAGGCCGAGCAAGCCTTCTCATGGAAAGAACATACTCTGAGCCAAAAAAATGGATGATAGGAAATAAGAGAAGCACCATTCAGTGCACTTGATGTTATAATTTCACAAAAAATAGACAAAGAAATCCACTAGGGATCCTTAGACATGACCAGGTAGATCCACTACCTCCTATAATAAAGTAGATGATCAAGAGGATGGTCAGATAGAACATACTGTCATCTAACTACATCCCATACAGCTGCATCATCAACATATATGACGAGGGAGACTGCATAACTCCTCACGTTGATCATCATGATTTTGTAAGACTCTTCTACACGGCCTCATTTCTGAGTAAGAGCAATATATTATTTGGGAAAGAGATTAACATTGTCAGCCCTGACGAGTTCAGAGGAACTGTAGAGATTCTGCTGCCAGTTGGTTCAGTTTTAGTTATGAAAGGAAATGGGGCAGATGTCGCCAAACATTGCATTCCAGGGGTATGACACCGTAGGCTGTCCGTGACCTTCCGTAGAATGGACGACAACAAAATGCCATATGGATTTCAGCCAGACCCGGAACTGGAAGAGCTACTATCATACGAGCTATGAGAGTGTTGTACCTCTAAGTACATGCAAAGGGAACTCTTATCTTGGAGCATGGCTTAGAAGTTCTGCTTGATCAAGAGCTCTTCATACCTGATATAGAGGGTCAGAGGGTTCACTTTCTTTTTTATAGCAACATGATATGTATCTGATGTACTCAGCCTACAATGTATTAATGGCATGAGAAGTTCTGGATGTATTTCAACATGGACTATATATTGTACCTTTTTAGCAGTTAGTCTATGTTTGATCTGTGACATCTTTATTGAAACAGATTAATGAAAATTTCTCTCAGAAATGTCCCTTTTTGTTAGTTGCATTTTTGTGCGATGGATGGAAGCCACGAACCACGCGTTGGTTCAGAATTTCAATGAATGAAGAATGAAACAACAAACTTTTAACAATAAATAAATTTAAATAATTTTTGTTTTATAAACAACAACAAAACAAGTTTCTTTTGAAATCAACCAACAAAATTTAAAATTTTAAAGACATATTTTGAAAAATTAAATGTGATAAAAACAACAAGAAAAGAAAATTAACCTGTTGAGTAGACTCTCATTTTTGGAGTTTCTTTCTCTTTGTGCACGCAGCACAACCATTTTTATCTAGCTTGACTCTCTTCACATCCCTGCAGAATTTCACATCCTTCACAAAACCCCAAAAAACTCTACAAATCTTCTTCAACAAAATCAAACTTTTCACATTACACATTTCTGCAAATTCAACATCACAAACTCTCTTCATTATTTTCATATGACTCTTGGAGTCAGTACCCAAATTTTGACTCCCCATATTCGAAATTGGTATAAGACCCCTTTAATGGAACATGACATCCTATCCTTAATCTTCAAGGTCGGTCCCTGACTTCCGACTCTCTTTTCAAAAATGATAACTAAAATTCAATTTTCATTTCCGGATCAGTACCTAAATTCTTATTCCTTCACATATCTTTATATTCTATTCACATATTCCCCACAAATTCACATGTGTGAATCTGCATATTTTTTGTATAAGGACACATATTTTCTTGTTACCTCTTGAGTTGGATATGAGTCATAGTGCTTTCCTTCTCAATGTAACACATATATTCTCTTGTCACTACTTGGGTTGGATGTGAGTCATAGCGCTTTCCTTCCTAACGTGACGCACATATATTTTCTTGTTACTTCATGAGTTGGATATGAGTCCTAGTGCTTTCTTTCTCAATGTAGCACATATATTTTCTTGTTACCTCTTGAGTCGGATATGAGTCCTAGTGCTTTCCTTCTCAATATAACACATATATTCTCTTGTCACCGCTTGGGTTGGATGTGTCCTAGTGCTTTCCTTCCTAACGTGACGCACACATATTTTCTTGTTACCTCTTGAGTTGGATATGAGTCCTAGTGCTTTCCTTCTTAATGTAGCACATATATTCTCTTATCACCTCTTGGGTTAAATATGAGTCATAGCGCTTTCCTTCCTAATGTGACGCACATATATTTTCTTGTTAACTCTTCAGTTGGATATGAGTCCTTAGATATGAGTCCTAGTGCTTTCCTTCTCAATGTAACACATATATTATCTTATCACCGCTTGGGTTGGATGTGAGTCCTAGCACTTTCCTTCCTAACGTGACACACATATATTTTCTTGTTACCTCTTGTGTTGGATATGAGTCTCAGTGCTTTCCTTCTCAATGTAGCACATATATTCTCTTATCACCGCTTAGGTTGGATGTGAGTCATAGCGCTTTCCTTCCTAATGTAACACACACATATTTTTTTGTTACCTCTTGATTTGGATGTGAGTCCTAGTGCTTTCCTTTCTAAGGTGACGTACATATTCTCTTGTCACTTCTTGGGTTGGATGTGAGTCCTAGTGCTTTCCTTCCTAACGTGACGTACATATTTTCTTGTTACTTCTTGAGTTGGATGTGAGTCTCAGTGCTTCCATCCTCAACATAGCAAATTTTTTCTTCATCATCTCTTGGGTTGGAAGTGAGTCCTAGCGCTTTCCTTCCTAACGTGACATATATATTCTCCCTGTCATATGTCAGTTTGAATATAACTCCCCAGTGGCAACTTAAACTGGTACAGTCCTTTCTTTTTGGAGACATATCCTTAACAGTCATCGTCTTCTACACTGTTGTTACCCTTTGGAGCTGGATGTAAGCCTATGTGTTTACCATCTTGATTCGGTCCCACAAAATCCTATTCTCATCTTTTGAAATCAGTTTCAAGACGACCTTAACTGGATTATGGCATCTGATTCTTATTTTGGAATTGATACCCAAATTTAAATTCCCACCTCAGGATCAGCACTTATAAACTGACTCCCTTCCTTTATCAATACCTGAAATTTCATAACTCAAAATTCACTTTCCGATCCCCAACGAGAGTCCCTACTCCTTGATTTCAATCAAACGATCATCTGCTAATTTCTCAGTGGGAATAAATCACACACACAACTCTACACATACTTCCGGGTCTGTTGACTTAGGAGTTTAGATTGATTTTTGTTGATCTCGTCGGTCAACACCAATACGCGCGGTGCGCTTGCCCAACACACCACACCTATTGGGGGTCCATCTGCTGACCTCACTTTTGGTTGAGGCTTAGTTTTTCCTCTTTAGTAGCCTAAGGTCTAGCCATAAGATTTTCCTACTGACTATTCTTAGAAAACTACGAAAGGAACCCTCACCATTAGAAATTCTACACTCCTCTTTACTCAACATGAAATTCCACATATTTGTCCTAACCTATAGCATTCAATAGGTAGTGTCGTTATGGGGGAGCTCAAGATGAGTCACCCTTAGGACTGATGGACCTTAGGGTTGACCCTGGGTGTTGTTCTTGAGCTAAGACACTCACTTGCAATCACTTACACTCACAATCACTCACTACTCAAAACCCAGAATTTTTAGGCTCTTGTCCCTAGATTCTTTTGAGAGACACCTGTAGGTGGTCCCCTAAACCCATCAGGCATGGGCTAGGGTTTGGCTAAGACCACTACATAGAGGACCCAAAATGGGGTTTCCATTGGTCCATGGCTTATTGATGGTGCTTGGCACTCCAACTCTACCAAGACACCCAACATAGCCTTTTTCCCCTAAATTCCCCCATATTACCTAGATACCTTTGGAACCCCAAATTTGGCCAAAATTTCCAAATCTACCCAAAATACCCGACTTGGGTCAAAAATCATTTCAAACATCTTGAAAACACCCAAACTACCCAAAATCACCAAAATTGGCCAAATTACCAAAATATCCCTCCTTACCCCAAATTCTAAAAATTCCAAGAAATTCCAAAAACTCCCAAAACCCCAAAAATATTCAAAATTTCATTTTTTTCTCAACCATCAGATGACCCAATTTGGCCAATTTGACCAACTTTGACCAAAACCCCCAAATTGCCCTTTTAAAGGCTCATATTTTCCCCAAATTACCTCAGATGTCTATCCAACTCATCTAAATTTAGCCTAATTTCAATTATAAACTCAAATTCAACCTTGATGTGATGAATCTAGACCAAATCCAAGCTCAATTGGTCCATGATTTGAACCCAATTTTTAGCTAAACCAAAAACCCAATTTTGGCCCTATGACTTGGTTCCACAAAATTGAACCCATGGCCTACTCCATTTGCCACAATTTATGTTAAAAACCCTTCATAACATCCCCATACATCAAAATTGACCTTCAATTGGCCTTGGTGAGGCCTCAATTTCATTTGATTTCAACCTAAGTTCAAAAAGCCCCAAATTAACCCCAAATTGACCATGTCTTAAAATCTCACCAAATTGAGGGCCTTTACCCCAAAATTTCCACTCTATCCCTTCAAGAAAAATCTTTACAACATCTCCCTTGATCTTGTGGACCATTCAATTTTTACTTAGCCCAAGGCTAGCTCAACCTAGAACCATGTCTAACCCAACATGCCCAAATTTACCAAATTTCAAAAAATCCCTCAAATTGACCTACCAATTGAACTCAAATTCAGTTCAAACCTTCACCAAAAATCTTTATAACAATCATCTACACAATGTTGATCAATAAATTGGGTCAATTGACATGGCTAATCTACTCTAAACCCAAGCTTTGATCATTTGGACCCACATTGAACCCATGCATTAAAGATGGCCTAACTATCCCAAAGTCATCAAATTAACTCCATCTCAGCAATTGGTTAGACCCTAAGACTAAGCCCATATAACCCATGCTACATGAAACATGGACCCAAACTCCCCCAAATTAAGGGATCTTATTTTCAAAAATACACATGCTTAAGATACCCTTACCAAAACTAAACCCCATCGCATTAAATTGCTTTGACAGGTTTCGCTGGATGCCCTAAGCACCGAGCGACCTCCCCCTGCCATGGCCGGCCGGCCTAGTCACCGGAGAAGCTCAAAATTGAGAGCCACCTTAATGGAACTTCACCCAATTCAAACATAGAGGCCAGCTCAGCCAAATTAAATTGTAGAGCTCTGCTGCCCTCCACCTAAGCAACACAATGCACCCCTTAATTGGCCATGACAGCCACCCCTTAGCCATTTAAAAAAAAACACCTCCCACAGCCATGTGAGGTGGTGCTAAAAATTTCTTAGAGAGACCTCCCCAAACTGACCACAGAGCTTCCATAAGATCCCCTCAGTGCATTCCAACTATTTTCCCTCACCAATTTCCACTGACAGAGTTCAATTTTAAGCTCGAAATCCTGTCAGAAATCAGGACAAAGCCCAATACACCTCCACAGTCTACCAAACTCAAATTAACTTCACCGACACCTTCACAACAGTGAAAGAAGCTTAAGCCTCATCAAATTCCCCTCTCAACGAGCCTCTACCATAGCTCAAGACAAACACCCAAATCCGGTCGTGATCGAAATCATACCTAGGTCTTACACCAAGACCAAAGACTCAATCCCTAGCATGTTTGGATCACAACGAACGTGCCAAGAATCTGTGATCGAAGCTTCACTTCTTAGAGCAGAGGTATAAAATTTCTCCCTCTCTTGAGCCTCTTTTGATTCTCCATTTGCTTAGAGTTAATTTGATGGATTGATCACCTTATGGATGTGTTTGTCTAGTCTCGACGAGCGTTTAAAAAAAAAAATTTCGTCCAATTTGGTTATGAAATGAGAGAGATCTTAAGGCTAGAAGATGGACGGTTCTCAGGCTAAGCTATCGGGGACGATGACGGAGCGTCGTCTGATCGCGCGTGTACCAGATGGACGGTTGAGATGAAGACAGATAACACTTCCTTACACGAAAAGTAGGACGCGTGGCTGCATATGTGGATGGCGGCGTTAAATGGGAGCAGGCCGCGTGGAATTCAGAGCTGTCTAGGATCTACATGGTGTCGCGATGTTTAAATAGATAAATAGGGATTTTTCCTATCTTCAAAAATCCATATCTTGGTGTAGGAAAATCACAAAAATAAAATAAAAAACTCACTTACTTAGTGAATAGAGGAGAACAATGTGGAAATGATTTGGAGTCTATTTGATGCATATTTTATTTTTAATTAATTAAATACTTATTTGGATGTTTTGATTCTCCATGCATGTAGTAATTAAACTATGGTTTGAAATTTTAGCATGTTGTTACCTTTATCTTAGGGAACATTCCCGGCTTTTTCCAAAGTAAGAGAACTTCCCTAGATAGAGAATCAAAATTTTCAATGTTATGTGCATTATTTGCTTAAAATAATCATGGAAATTAGCATGTTGCCTAGAAAAATCTAAGAAAATTTTGGAGGTTTATGATGACCAGAGAGCCATGAGGATAATTTCTCATAAGCCAAGTCATTCAAAATACACCTAGACTTCACAAACCCTAAATCACTAAGATAATTAATTTTGAAAAATACAAATAACAAAATGACTTGACTTTTAATCTCCACTATTGTTTAGGATCTAGGGAACTCACCAAAAAAATTCTAAAGTATTTTGAGTTCATTTGGTAACTTAAGTTGATTTTTAAAGATAAACAACATTTTTGGCACTTAAATGATTTTTAAGAATCAAAATATAACTCATAAATTTATAAAAACTTATTTTTTGAATTCCTGTGATTAGGGGTATTTTTTTAAAAAATAAAATAGTATTTAAAATAAAAACTTCATTTTTAGCCTATTTTAAATATTTAAATAATTAAAAATTCATAAAAATCACTAAGATAGTAAAATTCATGAAAATGTTCTAAATTGCTTCATAAGCACTTATGAATAATTAGAATAATTTTCCTAATTTTCTAAATAAAGATACTGAATTTCAAAGCTTAAAAAGAATTTTTAAAGGCTAAAATGGGCTTTCACTAAGAATAATTCCAAAAAAATCAAATAAAACTCCAAAAAAATATAAAATTTTCTCATATGAGTTCTCTAATCTCAAGTGGATTTATCAAAAATATAAAACTTAATTTTCTCCATTTAAAATATTTTATATTTAATAAATACCCCATAAATTAAAATAATTCTTACAATTCTAATAAAATTCATAAAACCATGAAATTTGGTCCAAAGACTTCTCTGGTCTAGGTCTACCTCCAATAAAAATTTCAAGGAATTAGGATTTACCTTGCTCAAGTTAGAAATTTTCTTTGAAAAATCATATTTTTGCATGAAGTAATTATATAAATTAAATTAAATTTTGAAAAATCACATTTTCTCCTCTCATGTCTTAATTGACCAATGAATGAGGTAGGACAAAAATTTTAAAGTCATTTCAATTAAATTTGATAAAATATGAAGTGTTAGAGCCTTAAGAGCAAATGTGTAATTTTGGAAATTTAGCCTTAATTGACATTTAGGCTTAATTCAAGGAGGAAAATGGGCAACCTCTGATCTTAATCAGTTTATCTGGAAGTTTGAAACACAAGGGGTTAATTAGTAGAAACCAACATCACTTTCCTAATTAAAAAGATAGTTAATAAATTTCTAAATTATTATGTTTGAAACACAAAAGGTTAATTGGTAGAAACCAACCTCACTTTCTTAATTGAAAAGATAAGCTAATAAATTTCTAAATTATTAAAATTTGGAAGTTAATTAAAATAAAATGAACCCAGGACTTAGGGGTATGACTTTTGAAGTCAATAATTAATCAATTTAATACCCCTATTGTGATCTTCAAATGAAATTCAAATCATAAGTCATGATCACCTAAAGCTTAACCTTTTCAAAACTAATTAAGACACTCACCTAGGTCTTCGGCTTAGTAGTGACTTAGGCTAAATCAAGTTTCATTTAAATAGACACTCACCTAAAAATCATGAATTATGACCACCTAAAGCTTAATCTTTTCAAACCTAATTAAGACACTCACCTAAGTTATCACCATCACGTATAAGTCAATTTCATTTGCAATGACTAAGACACTCACCAAAATCTTAAGAGCTTACTAATGACTTAGGCTAAATCAAGTTTCATTTAAATGAGGATTAGAAAAGTAAATATCATTGAAAATTAGAATATCTTTCAAACACTACAAGCTCAATTAGAACCAAAATTTGGTTAAGTGTTTCAGTAACACTAATTTGCCTCTTGAAGGGTCTTCACCAACATAATATCCAAAATTAAATTACAAATGATAATTATCTTACACTTAGGGATAATTGATACATCAATGTTCATTGAGCATTAGGGTGTTTATAGGATGATATATTAAGCAACATAATAAGTTTAAAAGAACTCTGGACTTTCCACCAGGCAGCGAGAGAGTAGCACGGACTTGCTTCTTTCTCTAGATCTGTTAAAGAGCTCGGGATTTTCCACCAAGAAGCGAGAGAGTAGCACGGACCTGCTTCTTTCTCTAGATATGTTGGATACCTCGAAATCTACTAAACTTAATATATTTTGCTTGGCAACATCATCCTTAATTAAACTCCTAAGGACCCATCGAGATGTGACTTAGGGTTAGATAGGTCTTCAAAATTTTACTTCCCCGTTTCATATAAACTGCCTTAACATGCCTTTTGAGTTTCATGTGGTGGAACGAGCAGACTCGCCAGGTACACTTTTACAGTTTTTAGCGTTGTCTTTCTTGTACTTTCATATTATACTTTTATACCTGCAAATTTGCATGCTAAACAACGATGCCACCCTGCATGAAAACTTAAACTATCAAGATAGCCACAAAACTAAAATTAAAACTAAAATCAACCAAGATAAAATTCACCCCCACAACATTTAAAATATAAAACAACTCAAAATTTAATCACAAACATCACACAAAACTACAACTGCAACTAAATTAAGATGTCTCTATCGGATGATCGAGAATTTCTTATAGAATATAACCTACGGTTGCTAACGAGGCTTCCCACTGTCAAAATGAAATTATGGAACGCATTAAGTTGAGTTTAGTAAGTTCATTTGGACTAAGTGAATCCAACAGAAAATAGTGGTGTCAGAACGAGCGAACCGTAGGATCCTAACCGGTGTCTCTCTAATCAACTTTAACATGCCCCCATTAAATTTAAAGGACTTCAACCATAGGGCCACCTGATTTGATGTTATAACTTGACATACTAGAAAACTCAAATTCGTCATGGCAAGGAGCTTAGAGCTAGCATAGCGGGCAGTACGGCCATCTTCAACAGTAAAACCTATCTCCCTCAACTAAACCAATCTTCCTTCCTTAGACTTTAACAACAAAGCCATAGGACTTTGAGAAGCTAAACCAATCTTCCTTCCTTAAACTTAAGCAACAAAGCCATAGGACTTTGAGGTTGTTTTTATTGCAACGTAAATCCTCACCTTATCTTTAGGCTTTTGCATAGCCCTGCTATACAATATAAGCCCTTACTCGTCTTTGGATTCTAAGGTTGTCGTTTGTCACGTCTTAAATCCTCACATCTTCTAGGCCATTTGTGTGATAGTTTCACATGAATGTAAGCCCTAACTACTAAAATTGGCAGGATGAAACACCGAAATATTTCCCCTTAAAATTGAAGCCAAATATTAGGATAGCTTGGGAAGTCACCGATGTTCTCCTCTGTATCCATGACATCCCCTTGTTCTTCCTCCTTTGGACTCTACAACAAAATGTTTCAAATTTAAACCAATCCCCTTTCACACCTCTACGTCCAATCTCATTGAGAAGTCCTACCCTTTAAAACTCCTTGAAGATAATATTTCCTAAATTTTATCAAGAGTTTTCTTAGGTGACTTTGATCATTTAAGATGTAATTAACTATAGGGGCTTGCCCTTATAAGAAGCATGTCCGAACCCAGCTTAATATAAACCCTATTTAATTCTTTATATTAAATAGGTGAACTTATCAGCAAATACAAAGGTTTCGCAGTCCAAACAGATGTCATATATTCCTTAGTTTATTTGATCAAGCCTCATCCTTAAGTCTTGTGTTTATCCTTCGGGGTAGATGTATGAAGGTATAATGCTCTTTCATTTAAACTATGAAAAATATGGGGTCAGTTTGATTTCATATTTTTTAAAAACTAAATATATATGTAAATTAAACTGTCCTTCCAAAGCAGGCGACGGGATTTTGATTCTGGTGACTGACAGCTTCTTACGGGTAACTCTCCAACCAAAAATAGCGTTGACAAAGCTCTAGTTCTGGCAATTCAAGCACCAACTTCCTTAAAACCATGTTGTCCTAGGTTTTGGCGCTTCAGGTGCCAGCTCTCTGTCAAATGGCCTTCACGTGCCAACTCTTTATCAAATTGCTCTTCAGGCGCCAATTCTGGCGCTAGCTCTTTGTATAGTGGCGCTTTAGGCGCAAGTTCTGGCGCTTCAAGAGTTAGAATCCCAAAATTCACTGTTTTTACTCCAACTTTTGTCATTTTTGCTACTTTTACTTCAAATGCCTTAAGTTGATATACCTGCAATAAAAACATGAAAATACGCTTCTTTAAAGTGCAACATCACAAAATATATACATAAAATATATACTTAAAATAACGTATTATTTTGGTGTATCAGATGTCAAGCAGTTCATGGTCAACACTCTAGATCACAATAAATAGTAGCTCCTAGACAGTTCCAAGTTCTTCTTATCGCAATTAATTCCTCATCTCCTGGAAACGTTCTATCCACATGGTAGGAAGAATTCATAGCTCAGAAGTTGTTTAGATGATGTAGTTCAAAGTTAACATTGTTGGTCAGCAATGACTCAACCTTAAGGAAATCCTTCATGTTGTTATAATGCTTCCCTGATTCTCCCCGGAAGTTGGTAAGGGCGATAAGGCCTAAAGTCTTCTTTTTTCCTCGAAGAATCCCACCAACAAACCGGCCAGTGTTTTCAATTAGTCGGCCTTTAAGCTGATTTTATCAAACATTATTTTGAACATGCTATTCACTGTACTTTCTGTATCAATGAAAATATTACTCACCTGGTAGTTGTTAATCAGGTTTGCGACAACGATTGCCTCATTGTTAAGTTTCCCCTACAGTATGAGATCTACATGTGTAAGGATGATGGGTAAGTGGTTACATGTTTACGAGACAACTGAGATTTCCTCTCATGAATGCTATTTCTTTAAACCAGATGGCAGGTATTACCCTTGCTACATGGACCTTGTTTGCCTTGACAGATTTGTTGGGGAGATCTCATATTTGTGACTTACACTATCACAGTGTCTGCGTGTTCACCGCAATAAAATCTTTGAGTTTCTTTGTGCAGTTGAGTTCTTTGATTAGGTTTCAGAGATGACGACAGTCCTCCATATCATGGTTGTGGTCATGATGGTGCTGGCAGTACCTCTTATGATCCTATAAGGTGGGGGCAGCCTTTAATATTGGGGCCAGTTTGAAGCAGTCTTTGTTTTGGATGGCATGGACTATTTCGACCATCAACATTTTGAGGGGTGTCAAACCTTGTATTATCTTATAAACATGTGGTCGCTCAGAATAACGAGCAAACCATTGATAAAAGAACTGCTTTTGATCGTTTCTCTTCCAATCTCTGGACAGAAAATTTTTGTTATTGTGATCGGTGGAGGACTGAATTGTCCTTTGCCCTTCTTAACACGCCTTATTATTTCTGCTTCCTTGACGGGTCTCAGACGATTCTAGCTTACCCTTAGGTGAGCCTTAGAGTTCTTCCTCGGTCAGTATGTGCTCATTCACATCTCTGATACTTCTATAAAAGTAGTAAGTTTAGGCACATTCAGGTCGTACTTGATCGTTTGTTTCAGACGCATCATTATCAAAGATGTTCCGACTATTTCAAGCTTCTAAATTTTAACTTCCAGCAACTCATTTTAGAAGAGGGAGATGTAGGTATGTTGGTTCTCATTTCTTCTATTTAATGTCAAGGAAGGTGTCTTAATCCTACCTCAATTTTTGCATGTTTGAAAAGTGCGAAATGAATAGTCTCTTAAATTTGTAGTAGTTTGGGATGGTTTCGGTCGATAGACCGTTGAACAATCTAAGGGTTGATTCCTTCAAGGTGATTAAGAAGAGGCAAAATATATGGGTTGTTGATCTGGAGCAGACCAATTAACAACTTGAATGACGTTACATGGTCAATCGGGTTAGGCCTCCCTATGTAAGAATCCAAGTGAGGGATTCTTAACTTGGGCATTAGCGTTGTTTCTTTTATTTGGTGAGTAAAATTCCATCCTCCTAGTGGCGAGACAAGCACTCACATTCGCTATTCCCATTGCCTGTTCACCTGCATAGACTCGGTTGTGTCAGTGTGCTCGGACTCGGCTTGTCCTTATGTTCGTTGGCTATTGATTTTTTTGTGTGAAATAGACGAGTTCCTTGATTGGGGCCTTTGTGGATGAGTGCCTTGAGGTTCCTCCTCCATGTGAGGCGCTTGGTCGTTCTCTTTGTGATTATTGCTTGGAGGTCCTCAATCTGCTCGAACATGAGGGTTATCTGGGCTTGTAAGCCCTCAACTTACTCATGGACATCTTGTTGTGTGGCGTCTCTATTGGATTCCATAAGTGTTATCTCTCTTTCGTACTTAGCTTGGCTTCTCATTTGTGATGGGTCCATGCTCAACACACCATCTTTCTGGATGTTGGATGCCAGGTTGTCTTTTGTGGAAGTGCCTTGAGAGTCGAAGTCGAGTGAATGAGAGAAAAAGGAGCAGCGGGTTCGAGAGAAATGGGGGAGAGAGTTTGCTTTACTTGGATTTTTGTCTTCTACTTATAGGAGCATATTTATAATTACATAAAGGAGGAAACATTTATGGAAACTGTCATTAATATGATTCCATGCTCTAATTAATTATTTAGATTTTGTAACAAATATGTATTACAATTTGAATTTTAATATAGCACAAATGAGTAGGCCAACTTGTCTGAGCTCGGTTGATTGAGGCCACCGGTCGAGTGGCGACTGTGTCTTCCGAAGTGCGTGTCGGTCGGTCGACGCCCTTGGCCTTACGGTGATCTCAATTGCCCTAGGTCGGTCAGACAAATTGCAATCGAGTGAGCCGTGATTCACTTACGGTTCAACTCGAGTCTTAAAGGTCATTTTTCTTGCTTGCCATGTTGGTTCGTCGCCACGACTGCAACTCCCTTTCTCTAAGGACTTGGACGAATCTTGTCGCTACGTATACGAGGTATCCAATGAGACTCACTTTCGGGGTGATCTACACCTCCCTCTCGACGGATCTCGCTCGCGAGCAAGGAACTAACTCCAAAGCTTGAACCTATCTTGGGATTGGAGATGCGGTTTTTCATGCTCGGCTTTGAATCATCGGTTGATTTCATACCTCAAAGGAAAGCTCCTTTATCTCGATCATTTATTCCCTTCGAGATTTGTGCCGGTATTTCTAGTGTATTGGTATGAAAATGTTTATTTCATTTATAAAAGAAAATGATGATGATATTTCTTAAAGATGTAAAAACTTTCAACAACATACATATAAATATGAATGTTCTGGGTGTTAGATATGCAAATAGAAAAGAATTGTGTGGTATTTATATAAATAGCCAAAAATTTTAAGTGATGATCTGCTCAGAAAAATATTTAAATTATGACATGAGAAAAAGAAAAATATATATTATAAATTTCCAATAAATTATATTTAAGCGCTGATTTTTTTTTTAAATATCAGAAAAAAAAATCACTACCATTTTTTCTTACGTTATAAAAAATAGTTCCATCAAAATTTAACATTTAGATCTTGAGAAAATTTTCTAAATCGCAACGTCTATTCATCTCAATATTTATGTGCACGTTTTAAAGAAGAAAAATTGGAAATGTGCGTCTAGATAAAGGTTAAAAAATTCTCAAAACTGTATCTTGTTTCTCTGTCAACAAAAGTAAGACTATTTAGTTTAATTTAATCATGAACAAGGAAACATGGGGAGAAAGGCAAAATGTCAAGCATTTTCATATTTATTTTTATAATATTTTGATGTCAAAAATTTATGAATAAAAAGGTATATTTCATTTTTGATATAATGTTAAAGTTTTGGAATCTATACAAATAAATNTTAAGATCGAAGTGAAAAGATCATCACAATTTCTTAAACCTTTTCATGGCTTCACCAATTCAAATCACCATTACACAATTCTCGAGACAAGAAGAAAGACAGAGAAAACTACTCAGATCTCACGGGGAAAACACAAAAAAACTTGAAATTCATATATAAAATCAAAGTCATACAAACTACAACAAGTAAATAACTTATCTCTAGTTTCTCCCCAAGAACACTCCTCGAAGTTCCACTGAATCTCTTCCTTTCGTTACAACACACAGAATTCCTCTTCGAAGTAGCAAGAAGGAAGAAATCTCGCACTTTCCCTCCACTCTTACAATCTCTCGAAGAATTCCTCACAATTTTAGATACTCTAGTAAATTCTCTATACACTAATGGAACCTCTCTAACCTCTAGGACCTCTCTAATTTTCGGCAAAAATATTCTTTTAAAGTTGTGGATGAGTTTTCCCAAGAGTTGCCTAAGCATCCCTTCAAAATTTGGCCTCATCCAAAGCTTGAGTAAGCATAACTGTCGATCTCGCCTTCGGCGGGCTTCTGAAGAATTTTATCTTGTAGACTCGAGAAAAACTCGCCGTCAGCGGGGTCGAGGGCGTCGTCGGCGGCCTAGTTCAAATTTCCAGATTTTGGTCATTTTCGCTCTAAATTTGCTCCTTTTTACATCTTTTTGCTCCAATAATTCTAATTCATCATTCCTGCAACAAAACATCAAAAATATCTTTCTTTAAAGTGTAACATCATTAAAAACAGTATAAAATAGGTATGAAAATCTCAACATATTTTTCTTGGTTCAATAGAGTGGGAGGAGATGTGTGGGATTTAATTTTTTTAGGTAAGAGAGATGAATGGAAAGCAAAGGCAAAACAAAGGGTGACTAAGAAGATGATGGTGAGAGATTGAGAAGGAAAAAATGGTGGGAAATTAGAAAGAAGGCGCCATGGTGCAAAAAAAGAGGGGGAGAAAAAAAATGAAACATCTACATCAAGAAAATTTGATGAAAGAATTAAATAAAATATTAAGAGATGGATTATAACTTCCTTGCAAATGTCTTTATTTCCTTTCCTTGGATGGAGAAATTTTCTTGTACTTGAATGAAGTGTTCCTTCCTTGCCTTTAATGCCTTAATGGTGTTCTCGGATTAGTGCAAGAATGAGAAGGGAAGGGATGAGTCTTGGTTTTGGGGAGACTGGAAGAGGGAAAGGTGGTGAGAGGAGATGAGGTTTTCGAGTTAGAGAGGAGAGGAGGGGATGAGAGAGTTCGGGCTTGTAGAGGGAGAGAGTGAGGTTGAAAGCTCAGTTTTGAGGGAAAACTGAGGGAGGGAATGGTTGGGAAATTTTATGTTTGGAGGGAGGGAATGCAAAACTCAAATGGGGTGATTAGGGTAGCTAGGGTGGTTAGGATAGCTAGGGTGGTTAGGCTAAATAAATAACGTGGACTTCATTTTGAAGAAAATGAAATAAGAAATTCAGTGGTACAATTCATTTGAAAAGGAACGACACTATACCAAGATATGCCAAGTTGAAGTGGGCATATGGTTACAAGGTAGTTATGGTAATTATGACAAAAAGAATTGACTTAGGCTCATTTCATAGAAATAAAATATGAGGAATTTAGTGGTACAATTAATTTTGATTAAAGTGGACATTATCTCAAGGTATTTTAATTTAAAGTGAGCCAAAATCCTAGAAGGGAAAGTTGGTGGACTTTGATTTGAAGTTTTTGGTCAGTTTTAATGGACAAAATTAAGTATATTTTGGCTTAGATTAAATTTGATTAAGTCCAATTTCATTTTGAGCTCATTTTGAGGTAAATTATTGCAATTATCCTTTTTATTATTAAAATTATTTTTTTTTCTCTCCAGATTATTGTAAGCTCAACAAGCCCCCAAATGGAGTGAAATTTGAGCATAGAGAAGCTCATTTCAAAAGGTTTCGACAATACGAACGAACTGGTGAAGTCTTTTTTGAAAAATAATGATTCGTTGAAAAAAAATTTATGTGGGACTATTTTCCATACATGAAAAAACTAAATGCAATATTTTACATAAAAATGATATTTGGTGACCACCAAACTATTTTGCATACTTCTCAATGTGATTATGAACATTATGCAAATTTCAATCACAAATTATCTTGTTAAAAAAACGACAATTTTTTAGTCAGAAGATAACATTATTCATGCATGAAAAAATAAACTAAAGAGTTTTAAAATAATCATCAAATTTATTTGCATGGTTTTTATATATAAGAATGAGCATCATGTAACTTTCAGAATGAAGTTTTGAGTACTGCAATAATTGGAGGAGAAAAAATAATAATTTCAGAATTTATGTTGATTAAAGCTGATTTTTAGGCTAATTTAGGGTTTTGTTAAATTTTTTTCATATTTAAATTTGTTTTGGTTTAGTTTATTTCAATTTTGTTTTAGTTAGATTTTAGTATTATTAAATTAGGATTTAGCTCATTCATTATGTCTTTAGGGTTGAGTCTATTCTTTTATTCTTTTGGCTTGACTAACTCTTTTTTCGATTGAGTGATCACGGATGAGACTATCTGGCTTAAGGTTCAATGATTAGGAATGTTGTAGTAAACACTAATGTGATGATATGATATGGTGGGTATCATTAAAAAAGAGGATAGAGACTATTCTATCATAAGAAGAAAGGAGAATATAATTTGTCTTTAGTTCTTTGATATGAAAACTAAAATCATAAGAAAATAAATGATTATTATCTACAATAATAAGATTATGAACGACTAAGAAATTATGAGAAAGAAAGGACACATGTACGAGATTATATATGATGAATATTTGGATGGGGGTGGATTAGCACATGCCAATTGAAAGAAATTTTTCATTCTTATATGTATTCCAAACTAGAGAAATGTACAACTTACTCCAATTGTTCAACATTGAAGGGAGATGTGCAGCATTGCCCTAGCCCAAGTACTAGTTAGAGGTTCTTTCTTGAGTCATGCCAAAATGAGCTTTCAATGAATTGGTTGCATTGATTAGTGTATAGCAATGTGAATCTCCCCTCGCCATCATAAGAAGTAAAGATCAACACAATTTATAGTTGTTAGCCTGATGTGTATGGCCATCCTGATTTCTGAATGCTGGATAAGCTGGTGGTAGGCTTTAAGTATGTAGAGTAGGACCACTTCATCATCCGCTAAACAACCAGAAACGATAATATTATCACAATTGCCTTGACTTCGAATAGATATTGATTCAAGGTTTTGTTGCTCATTGCAAGTTGGTGAAGCTCATGTCTTTAAGATGTTTTTCGATGGTTGCCTAAATGTCTGAGCAAGAAGTGAGATTCAAGATATAGGGAATGACAGGTGCTGTTATTATTAGGTGGAGCAATGACAATGATTTGATCAATAAGCATTCCCATACTATGCAATGGATTGGGGATAATTTGCTCTATTGAACCCATTGTCATTTTACTTGGAATAGAATTGATTAATCCAAAAGCTGTCAGCCATTGGCAGTAAAAATTTATGAGGAAATGAGATCCCCACAATGAGCAAATCATTAAAGTTGGGCATTAACCATTGATTTGATATTTGTATGAGAAGCATAAGGGGTTGTTTGGGATCACTTCTTCTTTTTTTTTTTTTTTCAATAAACAGAAAAATAAAACAAAGAACATTTTTTTTGTTGTTTTTTTCAAATCTTTTTTACTTCATTTTTAAATAAAAAAGTATTTTATTTTCAGAAATACAGCAGAAAAAACATATATTTTTGTGTTTTCAAAACAGCTCCCACCATTCCAATCCCAATCTAGACCTTAGTGCCTTCTTCGACGATGACGATGACACTGATGACTTCAATGTAGACATGTTGACGTCTGCCAAAGCCAAGCCTACTTTGTCGGCGACGTTGACGTCAACCTCCATGGACGCCATCTCCCCCAACATCACCACTTACACCATCTCAATTTAGTTCCTCTGCCGAGCTCACACTCCTCGTTAATCCTTTTCCACTCCCTGATTCTTCCTATAAGGGCTCTGAGATCGTCTGTGTTGAGCAACCTAATCTCAAGAATTCCTATCCGGATAACGGAGGCAACAGAGAATCTAAACGAACCGAGATTGTCGGCGTTGAAGTCACTATGAATTAAACATTGGATGGAGGCGTCATGGTTCACCAAAGGGAAAGCAGGTTGAGAGATTCAGATGAGGGCGGTTGAGAGGACACCAACGAAGGCAATGTAGTCAAGCAGGTAGGCTGCGGCCTCACGATCACCAGAGCAAGAGTCCTAGCCTCCGGCGACGGGAAGGCACCGAAGTGATGGAGAACAAAGAGGAGGAGGTGGAAGGAGTAATTATATTTCATGTTTTTTTTTTTTTTTTTTAAAGAAAACAAAAAATTTATCAAGTAGGTTTATGTTTTAAATTAAAATAAAAACAAAGCATAAATAGAACAAATTGAAACAAAAAACAAAAAAAGAAAGTAAATGATCCCAAATAACCCCTAAGAAAATGACGACAAATATAATGGTGACCAAGATTGAGAGCTGCTTGATCCTCAAGGATAAAGTGACCAATTGATCCATTGCAATATCGCGTGAAGATGAGAGCAAAGTTGCTATTGCTCTGATGCACCAATGAAGGAAATAGAATGACTGTGCAAAGAAGTTTAACAGCAATTGGACTACAGAAGGAGATACAGAGAATGCAGCAGTAGGTAAAACCACTCGAGTTTCATTGGGCTCTTGACACTGTACTACACCGTTTTATAAGCTTAGTCGGGATGGACTGCAATAGAACATGTATTTGTTTACTGTCAATGCAAATTGCAGGAATTGTTCGTATAAGATAGCTAAGATTGATCTTAAGTAGTAAGTGCATTACAAGTTTTGGCCAGATTTGGTGACACGTAGGCGGTACGTCTTTAAACAATCAATTGATTTGTTTCTCCAATGCATCCGCAGGCGTTAATCTTACAAAAGGGCATTTACATACATACCACCTTATTCTGATTTATTTAAATATCTAACTCCTAAATTTTTCTTTTTACCATTAATATCACCGAAATCATTCAAATCACATCAAAACTAAAATCTTAACTTTTAAAAAGTGAAATACAACTTTGTTTCTTATAGCTAGTTTAAGAGCAGCAATGAAGATCCAAGACCAAGGGCTGATTTGGTTAATAAAAAGAATAAGCGCTCTGAAAGAATACTGATTTCATTGACTCTTATATTTGGAAAAAATATTCACCACATTTGAAACAACTTTTGAAGGGTTTGGAGTTTAAAACTAACGTTGATTCCGAATCACATCGAAGTGAATACTTCAACTTAGGACATGTTTGGGATCAATTTTATTTTTCATTTCTATTTTATTTATATATTTATTAAAGCATGTTTATTTACTGTGTTTTTTACAATTTTTTCTTTTTCATTTTAACATATTTTTTTAAAACATTGGAATCAAAATAGAAACAAAATAAAAAAAAAAAATAAAAGTGATCTCAGATGGCCCCTTAGCTTTAAACGACCAAACGAGAATTAAAACCAAAAATTACCAAAAAAAATACCCATCACAATCAAAGCTTATTTGGCTATTCATATGCTTTAACACGTCTGGGACAGCATAAATTGGCCAATAGAAAGTTAAAACGATAATAGTAGTAATTAGTCAACAAACAGTACAGGTACAAGCAAATTATTTTTTCCTTTCGTTACATATAAAAAATTAAACATCAAGCTAAACAGTAACGACCATGGCGTGCCAAATTGAAAGATGAAAAAAATCTTACATCGCTTTTGCTGTGGTAGCATCGACGACCTGTAATTCAAATTGGCATTATAACAAGGTATGCCTCAATAAATTCTTAACAAAGATAGATGTAGCTGCAATCCATTTCACATGCATTACATTCGCTCATATTTATGGCAATAAGACATAAGAAAATGAAAATATTACAAGGAGAAATATTATGATGAGAGGCCAGCTATTTTGACAAGTAAAGAGATTTTAGAGTTATCACTCATAATCTTGAGGATGCAGTTTTCCTTGGAATTCTGAATGGGAGTACCTGATCAGATTTTATGAAGTCTAGAACAAGAGAAGCCAGCTCTGCTTGCCATGCAGTATAGCAATGGTCAGCACCTTCAATGATATGAAGCTTGTGGTTGGGTATGACTTTGTCGAACTCAAAGGCATCTTCTGAGGGTACAATTTCATCTGCTGAACCATGGATTGTCATAACCCTGCACGCCATGAGTATGATTATGAAATAGTATATAGGAGAGCCAAAAAAAGTGTCCAATTAGTCCCCTGACTTCTTGCAGGGAATCATTTTAGTCCTACAGTGACAAGGGAGTTTCCAGCAGGGGAGTTTTTGTGACCCATACTACAGCACTGCTACAGTACCACAAGATGGACCGGATGGGAAAAGCTCATAGCGACCTGGGACCAATCAGAACAGCGAATTGAGGGCCGACGACCGACCTTCCTTGTGTGGATTTGGTGCCTCCTTTCAATAGCGGGCCTAATCATAATTACCTAGGGCTTATATATTCGATTTTTGTGTTTAGGTTTTTAATTTTCTTCATGTTTTCTGTCAGGTCAGCCGTCAGAGTCTAGGTTTTTCTTCTAGGGCTGTATTGGAGGGGGAGTGATGCTCCCGTTGCATCTAGTTCCGAGTTGTGACACTCCTTCAAGGTTCGAGGGGTGCTCCGGTTGTATCTCGCTCCCGAGGTAAATTTATCTTCTCCAACTCCTCTGCATCCCTTCCGCTTCACTACCGCACATTCCTCCTCGCTGCAGCCGCCCCAACAGCCAGATCATGACTGTCTTCCTGCAGTTAATGCTCTCCCAACTGCAGCCTGCTCACTGCCAGCCATCCAAAATAATTCCTTCGGCACCGCTGCTGTTGTCCCAGCCCCCCGCAACCTTCTCTCCACCTTTTCCCAACGTTTTGCCTCATCGCTGCAGCTTTGCTGTCCACTGCTGTCCACACCACTCGAAAACCTCCCTCCACCTTCTCCCAGCCTTCTGCCTCATTGCCACAGCCCCGTGAGCCACTAGCCATGCTGTCCACTGCAGCCTCGCTGCTGTTTCAGCATTTCCATTGCCATTCCAGCAGCCCAACACCATTTCCGTGCCTTCTTGCTGCAGTCCCAGCCACCAGAACCACCTCCCCGCAGCTTAGCTGCTGTTCCTGCTGCCCATAACACCCCTAGCATTCTTTCTTCTCTGCCCAATCCACCTACCCCCTTGCTACTGCTATTCCAAGCCCCTATCGTCCACCGGCCACCATCACCCGAGATCCAAGTGTTTGCATAGTTTTTGTTGCTATTCCAGGTTTGGATGTCGTGTGTTATATTTTCCCTTTCAAGTATGTTATTTCTAACCTTCTATTTGCTTTCAATAGTAATATTTTTTCTCTTACGATTTGGGTTAACTCCAGTATCATGTAGTTTATAAAAATGCCACTCTACTCCACAGACATTTCTAATAAGGGTTGAAATTGTCCTCACGGAAAACTATTTCAACCCTAATTTTAAGAGTCTAGGGACTAATTTGAAACTTTAATAGACTCTATTACTACAAAATGGTCCCATGTATATTGTATACAATCAGGGGTATATTTTGACAATTTCTTCTATGAGAGCCGTATGGAAAATGACTAACAAAGAAGCGTTAGAAACAAACATGGAAATGCATGCTCCATAATAAAGAGCCAACATAATAAGTGCACCAAAATTCGGATGCAAAATTCAGTGGAAAAGTTAGAACAAGTATTACAACAAACAAGGAAAAGCAAATGGCAACTTCGTATAATAAAGACGTGAGAGAAATTGTGAGCATAAATGATGGCAAGTCAGCATGCAAGCAAATAAATTAACAACACCACCATTATTAGAGAAAAAATTCAAATTATTATGAAAAATAATATTATCATAAGGAAACGAAAATTTCCTAAGCAATATGATGTGGCATGATTACAAATTGTTCTAGCAAGTGGTGTAATGGCATATTTATCAATCATGCTTGAAGGTGATTATTGAGTCATAGTGAGTGAAGAAATTAGTTCACTAACACTTGAAATAACGTAACATGAACGGTCAATAGCTTGGAGAAACACAAAAGATTGGATATCTAAATGGCCAAACACAATGAAAACATAATGGGTCCGAAACCAGAAAAATGAGCCCGCCATGCAACCACTTTAATTAGATATAAGAAAACAACTTAAAAGCAAACACCATCAAATGACTTCTCAAGGAATTATAGTGTAAGCATATGATGCCAAGGCAAAACTTTTGCTTAAGAATAACCTGCATTTCTTATCAATGGCATGGCATGCTGCACGCATGTCTGTGGTTAGACGATCCATCAAGCTTTCTTCTGTCACCCGGTATTCAAATTTTCCTGCCACAAATAAAGCCTTAATAAGATAGCAAAAGACTGACATCAATTAGTATCAAAGAAGTGATGATTGAAAAGAAATGAAAGTTTTTCGGGATCTAAGTTTAAAGCTTTAAAGTTGTCATATGGTAGACTGCACCGTCATTTAAAATAAAGAAAATAAATCCTAAAAATCAATAAAAAAGATCGCACTTTCCTAGCAATTATTCACCATAATTTGAGTAAAATAGTAGTGCATCCTTGCAAATGGATCTGACTAATACTTTCCTGCATCTCAGAATAATAAGTAAAGTTGTTATGCTATCATTTGTGAATGAATGATAAGTAAAGTTTCCGCATCCTTGCAAATGGATCGACGACCATTGCTTGTTTCCCAACACCGTTTATATAGGCCATACTGTGTTTCCTCTTCATTGAATTTGAAACGACATGACAAATTTTTGCCTATGAAAAATAAATACTTCAGCAAAGATTCCCAAGTCTCTAGCATACATGAAACCCTCCAAAATTGTATTAGAACAGCTTAAAATCAAGTAAATTTTTTTTTATATGGACAAATTTCAAACATGCCCAACATGGCACGGCTCTAGCCCCAACACAATTTTTTTAATATAATATATGAACAATACTCAGCATTCAGACCTATTATAATTTTGCATCCACTATGATTCATTTTTTTTTTGGCATTCAATGGAGAGAAGGTAATGACCACGTCAAAGAAAATAGCAAGTCTAATTATTTATGCTTATGTCAACGAGTGCTTTGCCAACGGAGTATATGAAATGAAATCTAAAGCAATATTAATTTATACATCGATTATGTTTTCCATATTGTACATAATTTATGTTTAGTGTGCTTAATGTAAAATGTTGATATTGTATACCAGGAAAAGTGTATTTTATGATGACAATGTGAAGGAACTCGCCCAAATCAAAAACCACCATTATGGTCCAAGAAAGACTGGCCCAAGTGAATCAACATTTTGCTTAATCCAAGGAAGCATTTGATTAATTCAAAGGCTTTCACTTAGATCAAAGGAACTAGCTCAAAAGAGCTCATCCCGCCCAGAGGAAGTACCCCAAGAAAAAGCAACTCACCCTGAAGTTATAGAAGAAGCCCAACAGCATCAATTCAGACTAGTGATCTCACCTATTATATCAATGAACTCATTAACTCAGTCATAGTAGCCATCTTGGCACCCGAGAAGACAATCAACCATGCGAACCATCCAGGGTTTGATTATTGTGTCAACATGTCAGTAAAAAAACAATTATGTATTTATTTATTAATTCACATTGTGCAACTTCACTTGTAGCGCTAATAAAACCATAATAGAGAGTCAAAACGGGCATTTAGGACAAGTCATCTATAGCACACTGATTTTTAGATTGTGTTGAATAAAATTCTATTGACTTTTTATACTTGCGCTAGACCTATTTTCTCCTCTTTCTCATCTCTCTTATCCTCGATCTCATTGAAAGCTGACGAATTCTGCAAGCAGGGTTCTCACATCATCATGGGTAGATTTTAATCCAACATCTTTTCAGGTAATGGAAATGTAAATTGATGATAAAATTAGAATTCAAACGCCACGGGAAGCCGATCACCTCGACACAAAAGCATCTCACACAAAAGAGAGAGGAATTTGTGACCAACAGTCCACTTGCCGAGATGGAGGAAATGATCACTTGGATGGTCCAAGAAACTCCAGAGCATGCTTTTTGCACATCCAAAAAAGGAGGAGACACTGAAAGGCTCCCCAAATTCCATCATGAGAAGATAGCACCTCAAGCATCAGTGCACTAACTTCTACGCTAGTTGTGAATGAAATTTAATATCCAATTAGTGATGTGGAATTGACTCACCGATCAAAATGAGCTGAAAAGAGGCCCCAACAAACAAACACTATTAAGGAAATCATAGAAACCAAGTCACTAGTGAAACTCAAGATCCCCCAATCAGAGCCACATATTGGAAAAAACGATCCAGCTAAACATGTGGCATACTTTAAGTAATCTATCTCACTGCTTGAGGAAATGATGCTAAGCAGTGTCATTTGTTTTTTCTACTAGTTTCAAACAATTGCCCCTCAAATATTTCTTTCGCATTTTATTGGAAGTTATCACCTCCTCACAAAATTCAAAAGGATATTTATCTCCCAATTAACCAGCACTTGGAGAACCTTGAAGAACTTGCAAGCTCTCCTAAAAATGAGACGTTAGTAAAATAAGACCCTTGGGAACCTCATAGTGAGGTTCTAGTGAGATGTTAGAAGTCAAAGACCTTGAAACGGCTCCCTCGCCCAAGACCAATGAGAAAGACCATATAAATATGCACTCAAACCAAAAATATCAATCAAGATGCTAAAACATACCAATAATCATATTAATGTGGAAAAGTATAATGTAGTTGGGCCCTCCAGGTCAAGTCTCTAGAGAGATGCCCCAACAAGAAGAAATTTGTAGCGAGTCTTAAATGATGATAAGAGTCGACCTATATTCAAAGGGCAAAGAAAAAGCCATACTTTCTATTAATATACTGTTAGTTAAATCAAAGAACTTAAGGCGCACAGATTTAGGCTTTGTACTATTTGATTTATCTATGACCATTGGATTGCAATCCGCGTGTTATTCCAATCATAAAAAAGAGCTTAAGACACAAATCAAAGCTTTGCACCGTTGAATTTGTTTCTACACGAATATTGGATTGCAACCCGTGTATTTTCCTTTAGGATTATTGGCCTCTATTATTTTCTCTCCTTTTCTGATTTATTCCTATTTTATAAAGCCACTTAAAATTGTATATATACATTCTCTTGTTGACCTCATTTTGAGGTCATTACTCTTTTCCTCAGAATTCTAAGATCTAGATCTAGGAATTCTTATTGACCATCTTAGAAAACTAGAATTGGGACCCACCCTTTTTAGAAATTTCATTCATCTCCTATTTCACTTGTGATGTCTCGCCTGAGTGGTCTCAAACCATCATTCTATGGTTGAGTGGTAAAGGACTATCATGTGGAGGCTCAAATAGGATCTCAAGCCCTATCAAAACCACTTCAGGACTTTATCATCACACATGCACACCAGATGCACGAAATTGACTAAGTCGCACAAAATCAGACTTAAATTGAGCTTAAGGATGGGTGAAAATGCGTTCTTCGGACGATCTCCGACGACAAAATGGACTAAGTCAACGCGTCCGGGACACTAATTTTAGTAGGAAAGGACATCAATTTTAGTAGAAAAGGACACCCATATTATCATGTTTTCAACACGAGCAAAATTGCACACAAATCGATGAATTCGTCAAAATGACCTCCGGTGTCGAAACGAACAGCATCAGCACGTTTGGAACGTCGAAATTACCTAAAAAGGACATTCAATTTTTTACAATCTGACGCACGAATAAAAAAGTACTGATCGAATTTTATTTTTGAAATATTAAATATTTTTATATACTTATATCATTATTTATAATCTTAATTATAACCCTAAACTCTCTACCAGCACATTTAGCTCCTCATTTGACCAATCCCGCGGCTCGATCAGACGCTCGGCTCGTCCCTCTTCGTGCCCTCAATTCATGGTTGATCCATGCGGCAATCTCCCTCTCTCTCGACTCTTCTCCTTCCTCGCGTGGTCGCTCGACCTCTTCGGCTCTCCAATGGCAAGGGCCGAGCTGGCCGACCCTTCTCCTTCTCGAGGTTTTACCGTCTCCCTCTTTACTGTAGCATTTATTGTCTTGTCGTTTGATTCGATCACCTTACGGTAGTAGGTGGCGGTTTCCCCCTCTCTTCTCTGCTTATAAAAAGGCTTCTTAGGGTGTTGTTATTTGTTGAAATTTTTTTTAGAGAAAAGGGAGTCTGAGGTTTTGTTGTTCGAGGCTTTTAAGAGGAAAAGCTCTGCCAAAATTCTTTCTATGCTAAGTTCTTCGTGCGCTGGGAGTATGGAGCATTCGTGGGTTGTTGTTTTCTGAAACTTCTAGGAAGGGAAACTTTACCGAAATCTTCTCCAAGTTGGAATCTCATGCACGGGGAGTGAAAAATTTATTGGTTGTTGTTTCTTGAAGTCTTTGAAAGGAGGATTTCTGTTGGAGTGGTTTTCTTGAATTTGTCTTATAATTTTGCTTTAAATCTTCATAAAAAAGGTATTCTTCTTTTCACCTTTATTCTGTACTGTTTAGGATGACATCCAAAAATGTTTATTTTCCCTTCTAAAGTATGTGGAAGCAAGATTTGGGCTTGTTCTGAAATTTAAGCATGGAATAGACCTTGGGAACATTAAAATAGAGCATGATATGGCCATCTTCTTTTCTTTTTCTGCTCAAGATATATGGAAAGCATGTTTAGGTTCATTCTCACATGCAAATCTTCTTCTTACATTTGTATTATTTCTATGCCTATATGCTGGAAATTGTGGCTTTCTTTTTTTCCTTGTTGAAGCAATTTACTGATAAAAGAATGATGATTTGTTTAGGGAAAAAGATGGTTTATGTTTCTTTCCTACTTAAGATGCATAAAATATCATGAATATGAATATTGGATTGATGCTTGCTCATCTAGAATCTATGTTGGAATCCATTTTTATGTTGAAGCATATGTTGGCACAATACTTTGAAATATGAGGCTTCAAGGGAAAATATTTTTTTAGTTGTTTTAATCCATTTGTTGGGGTATGGTTTTGGATCTTTGGAGTTGGATCCTTGCTGGAAATATTCTCTGTTTTGGCCCATTTGAAGGGCTCGGTTTTGGCTCTTTGGGGTTGGATCCTTGCTGAAATTTTTGCTTCTGATTTGTCCCTATGTAGGGCTCTGTTTGCCCATGTGTTGAGTTCGGTTTTGGGCCATGAAAAGTGGGAATTATGTATGAAAATTTTCTTTGTTTTTGGCCCCTTTGGTGAACTCGATTTTGGCTAGAATTCTATTTCAGTTTGCCCTTTCCTGCTGGGCTCGGTTTACTCTCTATGGCTCCCTGTTTTGTTCTTTTTACTGGGCTTGATTTTGCTTTGAAATGTTTTAGTTTTACCATGTGCTAGGCTCGATTTGTGCCTTGTGTTGCTTGGTCAGATGTTGTTTCTAGCCCAATATATGGCTTGCTTTGGACCACTGTATTACTTTTCAAGGCCTTGAGCCTTTCGGTTGTGAGCTTCTCTGTGGGTTAGTGATTTTCCTGTTACTGTTCTTGGCCGTGAGCTCTCTCCCGTGGTTCTTTCATGTTAAATATGGTATGGTGATTTCCCTTGGTTGTCCCCAGCCGTGAGCTTCGATGCCTTGGTTCATTGATTCTCTGATATTTGCCCTTACCCGAGAACACCTGTTTATGCTGCTTGTCCCTTTGTCTTGGGTTCAGTTGGGTTGGAAACTCTGGATATAATGCTCCATTTTTAATATTTTTATTGGTAATCAAGTTTGTCATAAAATTCATGATTTCAATATATACTTCTATATGGGAATGTTTAGGATAAGCTGATCAATTCATTACTATATCTTACTTGATAAAAATGGTTTCGGTCTGGATAGTTTATGATAGCTTCTTCATTCACTCACTTATGTATATCAAAGGCAATACAATGACAATACCTATGGTGGTTTCATTCCTGCTGCCTTAGTCGTGAGCCTTACTTGGTGATTGCTGCCTTTGTGGTCTTTTTCTTTGCCCCTACCCGTGAGCCTTATTATTGTAATTTGTGTTGTGGTTGGCTAGGATTTAATTTGCTTCTCATTCTATCCTGGCTATGAGTTCTTCCTATGACTTAAACATGTGGTGGCTTTTCTCTTTTCTTGGCCTTACCCGTGAGCTTAGAAGGAAGAGGTCTTCCTCTTGTTGCCCTTTACCCATAAGCCTTACTGTGGAGGTTCCTTGGTCTATGACATAGTTGGTTCGGGTTTGGCTTTCTTCTACTGCCCCTGCCCGTGAACTGTCCTATTTACTGTCTTAAATTGTAAGTTTATGATGCATTTCATGGTTTCTACTTGTGGGCTTGTTGTGAGGCTTGGCTGCTCTCTTTCCTGGCCTTCCCCGTGAGATCCTGCTCTCTTTTCTAGCCTTACCCGAGAGTGCTTGCTCTCCTTCCTGTTGTTACCCGTGAGTCTTCTCATGTGGCTCCTGTGTGATTGAATGTGGTTGGTGGCTCCTCCTGCTGCTCCTACCCAAGAGCATCTGTTTGGGTTCCTATATGTGGTGTTGGGTTCATTTCTCATTGCAAACTTTTGATTAAGGTTGGAATTGAATGGTTTTAATAATGGAATAATTTTTGGAAGTTAGAAGTTTGATGTCCTTGGATTATTTTTCTTTATCTGATTTGTGAAATATGAAGGGCTCTTACAACTTCATCTTTGGAAATCATAAAGTTGATATAAATTTGATTCATGAAAGATTTGAAAATTCATAAAATTGTCATTTGGAAAGGATACCCTTCTTGGGTTGATCCAATTATAAAATTTGAGAAAATGATATTCTTTTTGGATTGATTCAAGATCTTGGACTCTTTTTTTCAGATCTTTTTTTCACAGTTTTTAGGGTTGCTCCACCCTTTATCCTTTCGATCTTTTGGGTGGATCATTTCCTCCTCTCTCTCATCCCCATTTTTATTTTTATTTTTTCATTGCTTCTTCGTTCAGTTTTCTGTGTTTATGTCTAATACATAAGTGCTCATATATAGTTTTTTGTTATATATAAAACCATCAAGCAAGGTCGCAAGTAGGTTAGTTTTATTTTGGGCTTAGGGCGATGATGACAAAGGCACGCCGGTAGTAGAGCAGAATGATATCTCATCCTACAACATCAGGACTCAATTCTGGGACCTGATAAACTGTAGAATGAAAGTACATTCACCGACATAAGACTAGCGGGGGACCCGTCCTTTCTTAGGTTGTTAGTGATCCTACGTCCGATGGCGTGATCGACTCGTGGACAACTGTTCCTTTTTCAAAAAATTAATAAAACAAACAGATAAGAACAGATACAATATTTATAAAAAAATATTTTCACTATAAAATTAATATAATTTTCCTTTTGTATGCTTGAAATATATGTGCATGCTAAAATTTAAATTTTAAATGAGTTACAACTTGGTTGTCCACTTGTTGATTACTGATACTGGGCTAAAGAGTGCCCTCCTAAGTTATGTTCAGTAGGACATCCTTTTAGTAGAGTGGCGGGCTTTATACATCCGGGTGACTTATAGTAGCCTTCGACGTCCCTCGAGCACAAATATATATATTTGAGCCTAGCCCCGACCCGAGTGTTTGCGGTCCCCTCTTTTCGGATTTTTCGTATGTTTTATCGGAATTTTTGGACAAAGTACTCGTGGTCTTTTCTCCAAAATTTTCCCGAGATTTTGATAGTTTTATTTGAATTGTTACTCGTCAATTTTCTCGAGTTTTACGTCGTTGATTATTCGTGGATTTTCTCGAGTTTTCCAGGCAATGTTTTCTTTTGTTTATACAGTGAATAATAGCTAGCTTAAAAGAGCAGTAGGTCTCCCAAAAATACAGGTTTGATTTACATTACAATATTTTGTTTCACAGCATGTTATACTGTTCTCCTAGCATGTTATATTGTTCTCCTAGCATGTTATATTGTTCATTTAGAATGTTATACTGTTCTCTTCTTTTGTACCGTATGTTTTATTATTTTGATACACACTATGCCTTAGTATAGGAAAACCTAGTGATTACATAAGATTAATAACAAACCTGAAGTTACTATGACGAAGAACTTGGATCGAACACCGCGGGCAGCATGACTAGGACATACGGAGGAGTCACTTCAAGATGGATTTGTGACATCAAAACACATTCACATCAATGATCACTTTCTTTAATTTAAACAACTCATAGAATTTCGAGGTCGTTTGCCCAGCACAACGTAAACCTTCACATATCACTTTTAGGCTTTTGCATAACCCTGTTGTGTAATTATAAGTCCTAACACTGTAGGATTATAAGGTTATTATACGGTACGGTGTAAATTCTCCTATCTTTTTAGGCTATTTGTACAATCAAATATCGTGCGAATATAAGCCCTAAATTCTAAAAATATTGCAGGATTAAACATTAAATAACATCATTTCAAAGATATAAGGCCAAACAATAGGATAGTTGGGAAGTCACTGGGGTTTCCCCAAGATCTGTGATATCCCCTACTCTTCATTCCTTTGAATTCTTTCAAATAATTGTTCCTATTTTGAGTCACTCCCATTTGATTTTCTCATGTCCAATTTCGAAAACCTAAACTTTGAAATCTTGAAAGAAAAACCACTGATCTTAATCGAGAGTTTTCTTAAATGACCCCGGTCATTTAAGATGTAATTAACTATAGAGGCTTGTCTGTATAGGGAACTTGGAACCCAAGTAAAATAAACTCTATCTAATCCTTATATTAGGTAGGGGAACTTGTTGGTCTCATATAAAATATTTCGCAGATCAAACGGATGTCACAAATTCTTTAGTTTAGGTGATTGAGCCTACTACAAATGATATGTTTATTCTTCGGGATAAGTGTATTATTTGTGGTATCGTGCTTAGTCACCTAAACTATCCATAATGTGAGACTCGCTTGGTCTTATCTATTTTAA
This sequence comes from Phalaenopsis hybrid cultivar, assembly GCA_002079205.1. Classification (NCBI taxonomy): domain Eukaryota; kingdom Viridiplantae; phylum Streptophyta; class Magnoliopsida; order Asparagales; family Orchidaceae; genus Phalaenopsis; species Phalaenopsis hybrid cultivar. Next base: position 59,295 of record JXCR01012186.1, on the reverse strand, counting down.
ATTAAAATGTTACTTTCATTAAATTTACATCAAAACTTTTTCATATTTATAAAACTCATCTCTTTTTTAAAAAAATTATAAAACCAAGGTTTTAAAGTTTTAAAATTAAAACGGTCAACATCCCTCTTGAAAAAAAAAAAGATAAAAAGATTTGTAAGAGCCTTTTCTATTATTTTATTTTCTATATGATATCAAAGGAAGGTTAATGTGTTCCTTCCAGGCTTTATTGTTATTCTCCAGATTAGGATTTCCACGAACAACTTTATCCCTCTTGTCAAGTTCACCATCCATTCATTATGTTTGAGTTCTTTGACTTCCCTTCAAAGAACTTAATCATGATTAATAGTGAAAAATTGACCCAAGGAGAACTCCAATTGTGAAATATTATATGACAGTTATCGTTATTACAAATTATTATAATACTTAGGATCTCACTACGGGAAAGATGTTGGGCAAGCTAGAAAAGGGATAGGTTATACCTTCTTGAAAACTGAGATCAACTATCATATTCATTTACTTACTTCACCACTAACATCATTTGGAGACACTATTATAAATTAGGAAACCCTTCTTTTAAAAATTTTAAATTTATGTTTTATTTTCTTTTTATAAATATAAACATGAGAAACTTGCAAAAATGTTAATCATCATCGCATTTTCTTTCCTAAAAAGAATTCTAGATCATCTATCACTTTTTTATAACATTTTTACCCAAAACCCTATAAATAAGAGGTTAAAAGAGAAATTAAAGAACAAGTCGTCTATAATACTTCAATTTTGAGCTATGATGAATAAAATTCTTCTGAGCTTTTCTACAAGTGCTGGACCTTTTTTTTCTTTTTTCTCACTTCTCTTACAATTCATCTCATAATAGAGTTCTAATATTACCACAGACATATTTGGGTCCTACAAGCATGATGATTTCTTAATGTATGTTAATTATTAATTTACATAACAAATATCATGTTTTTGATATGTCCTATCATATTTTTTATAATTATATCAAGTCCATGTTTTTTAATATCCAAGTTGTGTGTATGACATATTAATGTCACCAATTTATCATACATATCTATTTTCACATAAGTATCAATCATGATATGTAGAGGATGCATTTTGGGTGTGTGCGAGAGGAAGAGAGTGGATAAATAATTATTCTCTATTATGGACGATCATTCATCACACATTTAGTTTTAACTTAATTATTCAAACCTAATAAGAATGATGATACATGAATCAATGCTAACACTAGTTAAATGATGTATGTCCCATCCTACTTGATGGTGAACGAATAAGTGGCCAAAGTAATCATGACCACTCCTTAGCAAACCCTGATGATAAGTACCTTATGAGTTCCAACAGAAAGATAAACGAAATCAATTCAGATGTGCTCAGATCGATGTCAGAATTAGGGATAAGAGCTACAGATGCATTTAACTTTCTTACTATAGAAGTTGGGGAATAGAGAATCTTGGATATACGAAACAATATGCCTTCAATTTTATTCAAAGAGAGAGAAGATCTAGAATTGAAAATGGCGACGATAATTCTCTATTACAATTGTTCACAGAGAGACAGGTCGAGGATAGTATGTTTGCGTGGAACTTCCAAATTGACGAGTGGTAGGGTGATGAGTTTTTTCTAGAGTGAAGGCACGGCCAGGCTTCATTATGACTGTTTTGGTATGTCATTATTTCGTAGACAAATTATAGACTCAATAAATATAATTTATGTTGCGCTCCTTTTGTTGACGTGAACCTCCATTAGCAAAATGTTTTCTTCAAAGTTGGAGTCTTATCAGATGAGACGATTCATTCATTTAAATAGCTATTTAAAACATTTATCCTTATCATGAATAACAAGCATTCAATAACTATCTACACTGATCAAAATCAAGAAATAGAAAAAGCCATAGAGAATATTCTGCAAAAGAGAAATTTCCTTCGAAGGTTCACTATGAGGTGGGTAATAAGGCAATAAGAGATCTTTTCTATAAAGGCATGAGCACATGCGCCTCTGAAGAAGAGTTTGAACATATCTGGGTTGTCATGATTGAGAAAGGAAATCTATGCGACAACATTTGACCAGACGATTTGTACAATATTAGGCATAAGTGATCAACATCATTTAATAAATAAATTTTTAGAATGAGAATTTTATCGACATAGAAAAGTGAGTCCAATAATATTTGTCATGGCGTCTCAAAGCCCACAAGTTCTTTTAGTCTTAAAAATGTCATGAGAACATGGAGGAATGAGAAGGACGAGAATTTCAAGTATGATCAGTCTGTAGTTACTCATGTCACCAAAAAAGCCCAATATTGAGGCACGAAGCTCCATTTTATTCTAGGAAGCTATACTCAATGTTTAAGGAAGAGTTTTTACACGGATCATATGGTCTTGAATTAGATTTCTCTATAAACTGTGATTCAAAATATTTAATTAAAACTTTGAATGATCGCTTGACAAACAAATCTTGGGTTGTTAATTTTGACAAGTCCAGTTCTGAGAATAAGTGCAGCTGCAAAAATTTTGAAATGATGGAGCTATTATGTGTTGATTCTATTCAAGTTCTTAAATTTAAACATGTAAAAAAGATATCCGATAAATATCTTCTATTGAGATGGTTTGCTCATGCAAAAAGGGATATTTATAATAGTTATGGATATAAACATCTCCAAGAGACACAAATGTGTAATGCTAATTCAAGTGGTCATATATTTCGCACACATTCAAAAGTTTGCATATCAAATTAGTACTAAAGCGCAAGGGAATGAAGTAGTTGAGCAGTGCATGTTGGAATATTCAAAAAAATTATCACTAGATGTTTATGACATAATATGTGGCAGAGGATCTCAGACTAAGCAGCAATCAAGAAAGAATAAAAAACCAGTGAATAATGAATCCAACTTGAATGACCCAGTGAAGATGCGCCAGAAGGGAATATTTAATTTCAGGTTAAAAGGGTGTTGGGAGAAGAACAAGAGAGCAAAATGTATATTCTCTCTATTCCGACGTGAGTTTTATTTTTTAGGTAACAATAAGTTTCTCTAACACTAACCATGGTACACAAAAAAGAAAAAAGAAGCTTCATCCAGCCAAAAGTCAGGATCGGTGCCATGTGATCCAAACTTGTGTTCAATGTCTGATTTTCACACACAGATCGGTATATAAAGGAAAATGAACATCATTAGGTTATTATTATTTTTCTGTTTTCCTTTTACTTTTGTTGTTACACGTTCATAAACATTTACTCACGATTATTCCAACACTGCAAAATTGGTTTACACCACAACCCACAGAGTCATATAACAACCTGATGATGGATTCCATACGTGATATATAACTCAACAGAATATATTCAGATACATTATTCTCTTGACGGAAATGTGCATAAAAAAAAGTATATTAAAACTAACAATATTGCAGCATCACTTATACACTACTATGATTTGTTTACATTCGGTTTTTCAAAATTGTTTAATTGTATTTGTTTTACCTCACATTTGCATAATTGCACGAATCAAATAATTTAGCATTGTGTAGCATCATTAATATGAATGGGCAAAGATCAACTACATCTTCGATAAATACAAACTAATTAATAACATAGTTATTTCTGGATAAAGAGTGATAGGATTGATGTTAAATACCACCCCACTAACACTAAAATAACACCCCAATAACACCGAGCAGAGAGCGTCTTCAATAACTCCATGGTGCCGCGTTAATAACCCCGCAAACCAACTCCAATAACTCCCCAATAACATCGAAATAATACCCAATAATGTCGAGCGGAGAACGTCTCTAATAACTACGTGGTTCTGCATCAAAAAGCCAACAAACCAACTCTAATAACCCCAAAAAAACACTCGAATAACTCCGAGCAGAGCGTCTGCAGTAGCATCACAGTCTGCATCAATAACCATGCAAATCAACTCCAATAATGCCGAAATAACACCCAAATAACAGAGAGGATAATGTCTACAACAACTCTGTGGTTCGTTTCAATAACCACGCAAACCAACTCCAATAACGTCAAAATAATGCCGAAATAACACCCCAATAACACTGAGCGGAGAACATCTCCAATAACTTCGCAGTTCCGCATTAATAACCATGCAAACCGACCCTAATAATACTCAAATAATGTCAAATTAACACCCTAATAACTCCGAGCGGAGCGTCTTCAGTAATTGTGTGGTTCGCGTCAATAAACACTACTTAAACCAACCTCAATAACTCCCCAATAACGTTGGAATAACATCCTAATAATGTTGAAATAATAAACTAATAACACCAAGCGGTACGCTCCAATAACTTCGCGGTCCGCGTCAACAACTCTGCTATAAAACACTAATAACACCCCACTAACATCGAAATAACACCCTAATAACACCGCGTAGAGAACGTCTCAAATACCTCCACAGTCTGCATCAATATTGTTGAAATAACACTATAATATGATGTTATGAGTACATGAGAATGGATCCCGATGTGTTAGCTGCTCCATTCAAAGACTATTCCTGGATAAAGAGTGATAAAATTGATATGATTGAATTTCTTTGATTAGATATTAGATACCACCCCAATAACAACCCATAATGCCGAAATTGAAAGATTTGACTGAATCAACAACTTCAAGAATATGTTACCAGTACATGAGAACGGATCCCGACGAGTTAGCTAGCTCCAATTAGAAGCTATTACTAGATAAAGAGTGATAAGACTGATATGATTGAATTTTTTTCACTAAATGTTAGATACCACCCCAATAACAATCCAATAAAGCCGAAATAATGCTAAAATTGAGAGATTTAAACTGAATCAACTTCAAGAATATGTAATGAGTGCATGAGAAGGGATCCCAATGAATTTGCTGACTCCATTTAGAAGTTATTACTCTAGAAAGAGCGATAGGATTGATATGCTTGAATTACTTTCACTACATGTTAGATATCACACCAGTACCAATCCAATAATAACGAAATAATACTGAAATAACACCACAATAACACTGTAACGAGAACGTCTCCAATAACTTTGAGGTTTCCACTTCAATAACAATGTAAACCAACTTCAATAACTCACCAATATCGCCTAAATACTATCCCAATAAAACCAAGCTGAGAATGCCTCCAATAACTCTGCAGTTTCGCATCAATAAATATGGTGTTATTTGCGTTGTTCTCCAATGTTACTGCAGTTTTATTGGGAAGTTATTGGAGTTTTTTTGTTGTTTTATTATGAGATTGTGTGTTAAATTTGACAAGTCCAATTCTGAGATTAAGTACAGCTGCAAAAAGGTTGAAATGATAGGGTTATTATATGCTCAATCTATACGAGTTCTCAGCCTAGAAAATATAACGAAGATATCTGATAGATATCTCCAATTGAGATGGTATGCTCGTGCAAAAAGAGATACCTATAACAGTTATTGATATAAGCATCTCCAAGAGACACAAATATGGAATGTTAATTCAAGTTGCCTCATATTTCGCACGCATGTCCAAAAGTTTGCATATCGAATTAATACTAAAGCACAAAGGAATAAGGTAGCTGAGCAGTGTATGTTAGAATGTGATAACCTCGTCAGTGGTCCGACCTACTGCGAACAACCTCTCCAACGCTCTAACCGGTTACCGCCAGCCTATCCTACAATCCAACCAGCTACCGACAGCCTTTCCAACACTCCACCTTGCTATAACAGCTCCTCCAGCACCCTACCTGTCCAAAACTCCCTCTACAGTCATCTTATTGTTGCCACAGCCCTAGGTCGCCATCTTACCTATTGTCCTACAGCCGCTCACCCCCTTCGCCCTCACCCTAGTGTGTCCTTTTTATGTCAGCTATCTTCTAATTCCTATTTTGTGATGACTCCCCATTGTAACTCTATTTGAATTCAGCAATAATATTTATATTTCTTGTGTTTTGGATTAACTCTGGTATCAATGACATGCAATCATTTTTGGCCTTTGATGACATAGTGGTGGACGATATGAATGGGAAAGGAAACATCCAAATACTTTTGAGGCTACAAGAAGGAAATGTGAATAAAAGGAAACAAAATGGCATGCCTCAAAACTTCAAATTCAATGGGTGGCAAGAAACGCAAAATAAGGGCATGCATTAAAGTTGCATGTAGAAGTAAAGGCAGCGACGTCTAAGACACCAGCTAGAGATTGAGATAGAAGAGAGATAACATGGTTATATGCATTATATTTAATTATTTTTATAATTTTATTTAGTAAGAAGGTGATGGGATATTGTTCACGTTTCTTGCATGTATATGTGTTATCACCATTGGAGTTTGCATTTTTTTCTTTTCTAATCACAATCAATAGTATATGAATAGAAAAGTTTTGGGCACATCAATTAATGCGAATTTCAACCCCAAAAAATTTTTTTTAAGAATTCTTTAATTTAATATCATATTAGAATTGTCCAGTGCCATAAAATACAAATTTATGCTGATTTTTATTTGAGATCAAGAACTTTGCTTAGAGTTTGTAAATAAATATTTTAACCTCTGCTTAGGCTAAAAGAAATTAAAAGTTAATTAAGATTCATCAAGCTTGTGTTAACTCAATATAATTTTTTTATCCATCTTCATTTGATCTTGAAGTTTCACCATGTAATGGAATTGCAAAAAGAAAATTATAATTTTTTTTTTTACTTTCAAAATTAATCTCATTAATTTTAACTTAAGTAACTTAGGAGGGGGCCACTTTTGCCCCAAATTGCTTGAAGTTATAAACAATAGTAACATTATAACAATATTTATCATGAAATTTTTTGAACTTTTAGAACACATATTTTAAGGATCAATGATCTTGCTTATTGCAAAGGATCGCTACATATAAAGTTCTATTTTGTTTTTACTAAGAGATTTATCTCCCTTTTTGTAGACCTTTTTGCCATTATTCCCCGACACTCTTGCCATTATAGAGGATCAATCGATAGTAGTGTTGACCCTGTTCATTAGCTCTCTCATCACTATATAAGGTCATCGACTCTCACCACTATTCCTCGACTCAATCACCATTTCTAGTGGAACCTTAGCACTCTTATAAAAATTCGCCAAATCACCCAATACTATAGAGTATCTGTCACATTAGAGGATCTCAAAGGCATTTCTCAATTTCAAAGGTCAATAATACCCTCAAAAATAGACTTGTGAATCATAACATTCAAAAAAGTTGAAGCAAGAGAACCATATAATATTATGATTCGATAAGCAGAGCATTAAATTGGACACTAAAGTAATATTGGACAGAAATGAATAGTTCAATAGTCTAAGGATATTCATTTTATCATCATCAATTACCATGGACAAATTTAGTTCTACTTATCAACGAACCCCTTATAATCACCATTATCATGGTTGAATTATAAAATTAAATCCAATTTATGGATGAATGACTATCAAAATAAAAGAATAGTTGTTCATACGACCTATCCTTTCTTGTATATATATATATATATATATATATATATATATATATATATATATATATATATATATATATGTGCACGGGCAAGCACACATAATTTATTATCATCATCATCTTGATAAATGATTACGGACTGTGTGTGTGTGTGCGCCCGCACCTGTACATGCCACAATACATGAGTTGTCATGGTAGAAAGCATAAAAAACTTTATGCATGATTACACACAGAATCAACTGCAGCTGACGCAGTAGCGTAACAGAAGCCGTCCGCAATTGCGGGATTCCGTTATGGCTGCGAAACTGAAGCTTCCCGCAATCCGGATCATCATTATTTTGTCAAATTATCAGATTCAGCCATAATTTAGTTTCCTATTTCATATTTGTCATGTTTTTTATTTCTATTTAGAGTATTTTCTATTGAAACCTATTTATGCATTTCTTTTGATATTTTGAAGGGGACTTTTTGTTATTGTTTTGGGAGACGTAATTATATGTTTATGCTCTTCGGAGTGTTATATCATTTCCGTTTTCAAGTGATGTGTTCGTCTATTGCTCAGTAACATGTGGTGGAAACCTCTAACACATTGTTTCGTTGTCCAACTTGTTGATTTCAGCCAAGGCAACTGACGACGACGTCGAACCTGTTGTCCAACAGCAGATCTATCCCTGCAATCCCTTCCAAATACCATCAAACACACATACTAGACTTTCCTCAATAATCGACAACGATCTCCCTATAAAATCCGCTTCCCAAATGCCTTCAAGGAGCCCTAAAACGGTGTCATTGGGTATCAAAGCCTGGCAAATCCTAAATTTGTATGGATTCGTTTTTTCTACCCCAAATCCAAAATTCATAAAAAGAAACCTAAAACATACCCAATTTATTAATACCACAATTCCAAACCCTAATCCTCAAGTTCAAAATCCAACTTTTCTACCTTCATCTAAAATCCATCCCGACACCTACCACTATAACCTTAAACTTCGACCAATCTTTGATTTTCAATCCTACACCAATCAAAAACTTGATTGGAAAAAGAGGATGTCATGCCACCAAATAGAAATTCTTTTAGAGCTGTCCAGGATATTCCTATGGAGGTTATGCAATAGAAAATCCTTCAACTACAACAGAGGTTTGAGAAGGCAATCCGAAGAGATCACTCATAACCCCAACGATGACTCTCCAGAGTGAAGGAAAAAGTGAATGCCTTCCATCAGGAAGTTTTCAGTGATCAAGAACCATTACTCCAACAATCTGGCATGGCATATAAGAGGAGAAGTCAAGATCTTGGAGTAAAGATGAATTTATGAATTCAACGAGCGGCTCCAAGTAGTAGAACAAATCTTTGAGTATAAAGACGCTCCACTGGACATAAGAGTCTAGCTAGCTCCCACTAAATTAAAGAATAGTACATCTCTGTGGTGGGAGAATTTGAAATGCCTTCAACATCAGGAAGGGAATAGTAGATCATCACATGTTCTAATATGAAAAAGAAGATGCAACACAAAATTCCCTCACATAATCAATATGATATGTTTATAAAACTCCACCAGATACGCAAAAGAGATTCTTCGTGGAGGTGCACACAAGTTAATTTGATCAACTCATGCTGAAAAATGAGTTGGTGGAACTAGAGAGGCAAACAATAGTAAGGTGCGTTGGAGGACTGAGGTCGTCTATTAGGAATGGGGTACAACTGTAGTTGTATTAGTCCTTGATGTATAGGCAATAACATTAAAGGTGGAGAAACAACATCACCAGGTAACTACCACACCTTAAAGGCAAAGTTTAACCCTAGGATCGGGTAACAAGAGTATACCCAGTGAGTATCACAGTCTACCCCAGCCGAGAAAAAGCAGTTCAGAGAGGAGCTGAAGTGGAGATAATTAATACTCCTAGATCTATCTCGGTCAAGGAGAGCTTCAAGTGTCATAATTTTGGAAAGATTTTCTAAAAAGGATAGTGGCGTCTTTCATTGAGCAGGGAGTAGTTGAAGTGGATAGTGACATCGGAGAGGGTGAAGATTCAAAGAAAGAGAAAGGAGAGGAATACCAGCTTCTAGACGACAAGGGAGAGATGCTAGAGGTTCAAGATGAGCCCGTGAGAGACTCCAACAGGATTATCATTGGTTGTCTTAGAAGGGAAATTTATACAAAATATAAAGATGTAGCACCACAAACTACCTTTTTGTTGGCACTAAGAGAAGCATTAGCAAAACTAATATTAATTGTCCAAGAGGGCTATGCGTTCGAGAAGCATAAATCACACATAGGGCAACCCCAGATTAGTCAATTTCAGGACTGTCTGACCTACAATCTCTCTCCTAGGTTGTCTTGCTGAGAGAGATCCAACATGTGATCACCTCCAATAAAAAAAGAATTTTTTGAGCAATTTCGAGAAGATTCTATAGAATAAGTTGAGTACTAAATTCTAATTTAGTTGAGCAGCATACTCCTAGCCAGCTGGCAAGAAAGCAGTGGTGAATTACTAGTTGGAAGAGCTCGGCAAGTGTTTTGTGGGATGAATACCCGATAATGGGATTTAGGTCCTTCTAGAGAAGAAGAAACCTCTCCTAACTAAGACGAATGACGCAAGAACATAACAAAAGCCACAAAATGAAATCCCACGACCCGCAACTGTGAGATTTCCTTATTACGGTGAAACTGAAGCTTCTTGTGATCGCAATTCTTGATTTTACGGCTTAGTTATTAGATTCAACCATACTTCATTTTCTTTCTTTCGTTATTTTTTTCTATTTTATTATTTCTAATAAGGTTATTTCCATTATGAACGAATTTATGAGTTTCTTTTGTTGCTTGGGAGAAAACTTTTGGTTATTGTTGTCGTATTAGGAGACATTCTCTATTTTATGCTCTTTGGAGTATCATTTTCTTTTGCAAGTGATGTTTGTATCTTGCTTAGGAGCAGGTGGTGGAACCTCAACGCCTCCCGAACACGTCATTTTGTCGTCCAACTTGCTAGTTTCAGCCAGAACAAAATGTTGAACCTGCTTTCCAATATTAAATTTAACCGTGCAATCCCTTCCATACGTCGTCAACAAAAACAACAACGACAACGGTAAGCCTTTATCCTACTAAGTGGGGTCTGCTGCATGAAAACTTTTTCTCCATTAAGTCCCATTGATTATCATATTTTCATTTAATTCTAATAGATTAAGATCATTTCTTATACAACATGCCCAAGTCTTTTTCTAGGTCTACCTCTACCTTTCTTAACATAAGTCGAATCTAAAACATCTACTCTCCTAACTGAATCATCTGATGTTAGTTTGACAAAACCATCTAAGATGATTATCTAATCTTGTGAAGTTACACCAACCCTTTCACAAATAGATTTGTTTCGAATTTTGTCTCTAAGTGTCATGCCACTCATCCACCAAAGCATTCACATCTTAGAAACACATAACTTTGTTTTATACTTCTCTTTTAAGGCCAACATTCACCAAACAAAGTAACCTTTCCTCACTACTCCAGAACCACCTCCTTGTGAAATCCGCTTCCCAAATACCTTCTAAGAGTACTAGAATAGTATCAGCAGCAATAATAATTTGGTACCACATTGAGAGCTCATCAATGGAACACAACAACACATGTAATTTCATGGAAGAAATCATACAAAATTTGAAACTTTAACCTGCTTAAATACACCAAAAATCAATTGCACGAACAAGTAAAACATCAACCTGCAGAAAAAGAAAGCAAATACCAATGCAAGGCCATACAATCGCCAACGAAAAACAAAAAAATTTGTGAAAGCACACCCACAAGCCTCAGCTACAACTACATTTACAAATCCACACACAAGATCATGGCACGTTAACTTCAAGCAAAATAATATTTAAGCGCTACAAGCAATTATACTCAGAACACACCTGTTTTATCCTTGACATCAATAAAGCCATCTTTCTTTATTCTTTGCATGAATTCTTTCCCCAGGCGTCCTTCAATGCCTCTTTCCAATGCAAAACGGCCAGAAAGATTAATGATGAGAGGGACATCATTATGTGTAGAACCATAAAGAAGCACCACATTTCCACCTACAGAAACTTTGTTAGTTACTGCTTCAAAACTTTAATTTCTTCAAAGAACAAATCGTAGAGAACTAGCAGCTGAAGTTTGGGCTAGTAATTTTTAAGTTGTTAGGGCTGCCAAGTTGAAACAAACGTAAATACATTCAGAAACTTGGCCACACAATAGAAGACAATACATCATGTAGTCAATGATAAAGAGGTAACCTAACTCTAAACGTTTAAGAGACTGCATTGGCATAAAAACGAATGGAACCAGCAATGATGCTCATAATTTATCAGAATAAACTCCTATCCAGATTGATGATGGATAAAGCAAAACCTTCCTTACAACATACCACAAACATCATGCAAAATGATTATCTAGATTATACAACGTTCATTTTAAAATAAAAATTTACAAGTCGTTGTGAAAGAAAATTTGTTCTATTTGCAGTGTGTTTCACTGAGTTCAGATTTCAGATATGAACACTCAGTTGTAATGGCAGCATTTACAACTGAAATTTGTTTATTGAATGTATGCTATCTAAAATTCCAGTAGTTTTCAATGCCAATAAAATATTAAAAAGAAAGAAGTATGCAGTACACGCCAGAAGAGAAGAGTAGAAAACAATGCATCTAAACATTCTTTAACTCAAACATCCAATCTTTACTTCACTACTACAAGAGATATTAAACGTGAAGAACGCAAACCAACTAGCGCAGGTCATATCTAATGAAGCACTCCTGAAAGAATTTTATAAAATTGAGAGAGACAGAAAGAGAGATAGAGAGAATAAGGGCTATAATTCATCTTTAGACCATATATCTAAATCTAGTTAAGGAGCATAAGCACTTATAATATTAAAAATCTTAGTATCAATAATAATCTTAAGGGCTAAGATTTTATCTCCAACTCTACTAATTTTTAATACTATATCTTTCAAACTCTTATCTATAATTACACTTATACCATTTCTAGTGTGACTCTTACTAGAATACCAAAGTTTAAAATCTAAGTTATCAATCTCCTTAACATTTTCTCCAACCCATCTAGTTTCCTGAATTTATAAGACATTAATCTTTTTATGAATCATAATGTCAACAAATTCCATTAATTTACTATTGAGAGCACCTATATTCTATTTATTAGTTTCATAGACTAATTTCTTTGTCTGCATTCGTCCGTAATGTGGAAATTCTTGCTTATTTGACACTACACCCCGGCATCAGCGTAACGGCCCTTGCACACTTTTCACTCTATTTAGGTCATACAGCTCCCTTCCAGTAGACGCCCTAGCACTTACACAATGATCAAAATGATTCATGCATAATTTTTTCAACAAGTTTTACGTTGGTTGTCGATTACTTAACACAACCCCTCCACCTTTCACGTCCAGGCTTGGGACCAGCAATGACAATGTTAAATAACTATAATAGTAGAATTAAAATGGACTTCTTGGTTTTATGGAATGATCATAAAGAACACATATATGAAATATTAATTTAAAAAATTATGATATTTCAAATGATTATACGTTATTCTTGGTTTATTTCTTAAAATTATGTAGAAAAACAAATAGAAGTTTTAAATAATATATATGTGGTGAATACAAGTTATTAATGGATATTCTGTAATAGATTTTATTAAAACGTGCAAGTATAATCTAGGAAAAATAAAGTTATTCAATCTAGGAAAAATAAAGTTATTCAAAGATAAATATTATTATTAATAAAATTAAAATACAAAATTTTATTAACTAGAAATAATAATAATAAAATAAAATAATGAACTTAAATTTAGCCTATAAGTTAGAAATATTAAAATCTTAGTATAAATCAAAATGTGTAATAGCATTAAGGAATTGTGAATATTGGAATTTTTGTAATATAAGTTTATGGAAATAATTTGGTTGGACATTTAAAAAATAATAATATTATAAGNAAATGTGTAATAGCATTAAGGAATTGTGAATATTGGAATTTTTGTAATATAAGTTTATGGAAATAATTTGGTCAGACATTTAAAAAATAATAATAGTATAAGAAAAAAATAGATCAATTATGTATGAATTAATTAATATAAGAAATTTCTATAAGTATCAAAATTAGAGGATAAAATTTAGTAATAAAGAGGAATCAAAATTAAAGGAAGCTAANTATAAATCAAAATGTGTAATAGCATTAAGGAATTGTGAATATTGGAATTTTTGTAATATAAGTTTATGGAAAGAATTTGGTTGGACATTTAAAAAATAATAATAGTATATAAAAAAATAGATCAATTATGTATAAATTAATTAATATAAGAAATTTCTATAAGTATCAAAATTAGAGGAGGATAAAATTTAGTAATAAAGAGAGGAATCAAAATTAAAGGAAGCTAGGACTTAGCAATAAAGGTTGAGAATCAAATCTCTAAAAATCAAGATGAGTACTTTAACTTCTAAGTTATAAAAGCATTTTTATTTCTTCTAAATCACTTGTATGGTTAATTATAGATAATGTTTAATTATTCAATATTTTATTTTGATTCATCTATTTCTTTATAATAATGGTCATATATCAATATTAATATTGGAAGTTTTTCCATGATTAACTTTATCAAATACTTATTATGTACCAAATAACATAATAAAATGAAAGATATTAACTACATAAAATGCCAGTATTTGCATATTAACTTATGGAGCTTTCTCCCTTAGGAAACTAGCTAGGAACACTAAGATAATCGACCACGAACTGAATAAGAATAGTGATATTGATGTACTTTAATAGATACAAATTTTAGATAGTATTTCTGCAAGGGATGTTAACAATATTGAACAAAACATATTGAACCTTCTTGAATGATCATAACTGAATAATAAACCAAATTTTATTTTTTATACAGATTGATTATATTATACTTCAAAAATATGAGAATTCACTAAGTTGTTAATAATTCACTATTGTAAACTAATATTTTTCAAGTGAAACATTAGACTAAAAAAAGAGTGACACAATATAAAAAATTTATAAAAGGCACTCAAACTAGAGATATAATTTTCTTCACAACTGATTTTACTTTTAAGTTAATTTAAATTACTTTTATTAGTAGCTCTCTCGATTTATTTGGATTATAAATTGTTAGTGACAAACTAAAATTTAGAATAATTTTCAAGCACAGAGCTCAGATGTTACATTCGTCGGCTTCTTTCGTCTATAATATTCATCTCATGTCAATCCACAAAATACATATTGGTATATCCAAAAAATAGGACTCCAAGTGATCTTATGCAGTCCCTATGTTTTATAATGCCTTACTAACATCACTGTGTTATGATAACTCGATGTGTATTAGTGTGCTAAAAAAAAATTTAGTGTACTCCAGATTTTCAAACAATTATAACCAAAATAATGATGAGACCAATAGGAGCACCTCCTCAAATTATATGCAATGTAAGCATGCCTCACGACCTCTCTCCTCAACATCATACGACATATATTGGGTTAATGACGCTCAATTTGCAAGGTCTCAAGTTCAACCCTGATGGGTCAACAATCAACCTCATAATTATATTAATGATAGTAGCATGTTAACCGAAAAGCATATGTTTTTCTTGAACACTTACATTTTAAAAAAATCAATCAATCAATCATACAAAGAAAATACAATCGTTGAATTTTAGCAATGAGCTAAATTACTAAATGAAGCTTATTATCTACAAAAATAAAAAAACTTGACCAACTAATAATTAAAGTTCAGATCTGAAGTGTTTTTTTAAACAACACAAAAATTTTAAATTGTTGATAAAACTTGTAAGAGGCCACTCAAAACCCATTCAAAAGGCAGAGAATGCCATGTACCTACATGCTCAGTATAAATATATATGTTTAATGAACTAATTCGTAAGGTGGTATTAGTTTTGAGATGCCTCAGACCTTACGAATTATTAAACTCATTCAATATTATCCTCCATGATATATATATATATATATATATATATATGTTTAATGAACAGCATAATTGAATAAATACATGATGAACTTATAAATTATTCAGCTAAAAAATATCCTTCATGAGTTGAATTATTTTGTATAAATAATTATAGGATCTAACATTGAAACTTCTCATAAACTATTTTAGTTGTCTTCAAGTCTTGTCCTCCATATATAATGAAAAATTTCATATAGTAAAGTCAAATTGTGAGACAAAACATCCATAAATCAAGTATGTTTGTTTAAAATCATATCAACAATGTGATTGACCACGGACCTTTACTATGCCCAATAATAGCACAAATATTAAAAGTTTGCTCTAAGAAATATAGCACCACAGCTCGTAAGTCTTCAGCTTCCTTGCGATAGTTTCCATATTGAAATTCACCTTCACTTTCCCTGGAAAGCATAATATCTCCACGTAAACCAAAGTGGATTCACTCATATGACTGGTTTAAAATCAAAATTAGCTAAAGGTGAAAATAGCACATAATACATATGAACATAAGAATCAAACACAAAAGGCTAAAATGATCTCGTTATTTAATTACTGGGATACAAATAAAAAAGAAATTCGACAAAATGGATAAACTCATCTTCAAATAAGCACCAAAAACAAAAGATCAATATTATATGCTATTGGTTAAGATTTTTCCAATTAAAAATCCATACTTCGATGGGCAAAACACAATTAAATTGATATGACAGAACAAGTAAACTTCCTCTTATAGTGGAAAAGATGACTATTATGCTAATAAGTAAAGCTTAAATGTTTTGAACAGATTAAGAAAAGATGAGCCATGCGTCATAAATTCATAATGCAATATTTAAAACAAATCTTGAGAAAGCCCAAAAAAACACATGTTAGCAATACAAATCAACAACAAAAGATGTAATAATTTAATGACATTTGATTTTTTTTATTTTTTCTTTTTGTATTGTTTTTTTTTACTTTATGTAAACAAAAAATTCTAATCCCTAAAATGTTTCTTATTTCCTATTTTCAAAATGAAAAATAGAAAAAACACGTTTATGAATAAAAAATGACAAATTAATCTGTATCAAACTAAAATAATTAAAAGTTTAATATATAATTAATAATATGCAAGTTCTAATAATCTTAATTATACCTAATTTAAGCTTTAACAAATCAAAGCCTTTTTTATGATAATTAATTTTAAGTTAATTAACATTTATTTATAAATAAATAAATTTATAAAATCAAAATTATAGCATCATTAAAGAACCATAATTATACACTACTAAAATCTTAGGGATCTTAAATAAATTTCAAAATTACTCTTAACAAAAAAAATAAATAGTTAACTATTAATTAATATGGCTTATTAATTTATTAATTGATTATAAAATGTTGAATTCTCATAAGTAAATCAGCTGTAAGACTAAAACTTTAATGATCTCATTGTAAACCCTATTTAAACGCTAACTAATATCATAAATTTGATGTCACTCTTAATATTATACTCTTCAGAAGCATAAAATCAAGCAATTAATGCATTTTTTTATTAATTTGTTGTTTTTATTTTGACATGGATGATAATATAGAAGAGTTGTATTGGTGAGAAAGGTTATGTTTTAAATCCTAACGTCAAGTAAGTTTATTTGGTTGGCATGATCTCATTTTTAATTTAGTTTAGGTTCAAAAGCCTGTGGGGATTGTTGAATTTGTTGGGGTCAAAATTATAAATATTAAAATTGTGTATATGAATTAATAAATAATGGATATATTAAAGTACGAAAAAAATATCAAGCCTCAAAATGAGATAATTTAGACAATTATGCCTGCATTCAAAACACGTCCTTTTTACTTACCCATTTTTCTAAAGACAAAATAAAAAAAAAGAAAATAGAAATAAATTCAAAAAAGGTGCTCAATAACATCACATTGGATAAAGATGTTATCCAATGTCCCTTGTACTGCTCAGTTAAATAATCTGTAATTTAGTAATGAGGTCTAAATATTCAGAGAAATGAAAAGTCATCTGAAATTTTAAATGACGATTTACAAAAGAATTTCAAATGATTTACAAAGAATTTGAAGTTGCTTTTAACTCTAGGCATCTCTTTTCTCAAGTGCTTCTCCAACATATACAAGTGTATGCCTGAGCATGTGTGAATTTAAAAGGCTTTTTGTTTTAAGAATATCTCATTAAGGCACAAAACATGTAGTCATAAATACTAAAGATTTCACTTAGCGCGCACGCGCGCACGCACGCACGCACGCACACACACACACACACACACACACACATATTGTTTTGAAATTGAAAAGATACATAGAGGTTGTATGAGATGACCCAAAAAAGGTATCCTACCCATACGATACATCAGACACTAGTATCCTAAAAGGATGAAACATAGATAAAACCCAAAAAAATAAAACTTGCAGGAAATAAGTTGTAGGCACAAGCCAGCTTGGTCTTGCCTCTGCCTCTGGTTCTAGGAGCGGAGGCAACTAACAAATTGCTGAATGTCGTTCCATTACCCGAAGTTACTAGAATATCATCCATTAAGTCCCCAAACTGGGGTGTGCCTCCATTATTCTTTTTTCTTTCCAGATGTGTATACCTGTCATTCCTCATCCGAGGACTGGCTCATCTGATTGGTGTGGTCAACAGATTGTTGGGCGTGTAGGAGAGAATGAGCCCCCAGCTCCTGACTAGCAGTAACAACATTCTTATTCTGAAGAGATGGTAAGCATGTCTCTTCAACACCTGATGCATCCTTGGGATGTGGAGCTTCAATACTATCCTGATTATCAGACCCAAGTAAACCATCTGCCAATATATCAGTCAGAAGAACAGAGACAGTATTGTTTCCGGTAGTGGGAGAGGGAGGTGGCATCGTGTCAACCGGTGTTTCAGGAGCGGTGGAGGGACATGTATGAGATGGGGCAGATCCAGAAGCATTTTTACTTGAAGGTTTTAAATTCGGATACAACTGATAATATTGAGAAGGAGAATGTCCAAACATACAGCAGTTGGTACAATAAAGTGGTATCTGTTCTAGTTCTGCTTGTTGCCAAAATCCCTGATATTGTGTGTCAATCCATATTTCTCCCGGAAAAGGTAAAGTAATATCTCTTTCTATCAAAATTCTAGTTTCTGAAGGCCAAGTCAGATTCACTGTAGGCGTGTCAGCTTTGAGGGANTCTGAAATTTTAAATGACGATTTACAAAAGAATTTCAAATGATTTACAAAGAATTTGAAGTTGCTTTTAACTGTAGGCATCTCTTTTCTCAAGTGCTTCTCCAACATATACAAGTGTATGCCTGAGCATGTGTGAATTTAAAAGGCTTTTTGTTTTAAGAATATCTCATTAAGGCACAAAACATGTAGTCATAAATACTAAAGATTTCACTTAGCGCGCACGCGCGCACGCACGCACGCACGCACACACACACACACACACACACACACATATTGTTTTGAAATTGAAAAGATACATAGAGGTTGTATGAGATGACCCAAAAAAGGTATCCTACCCATACGATACATCAGACACTAGTATCCTAAAAGGATGAAACATAGATAAAACCCAAAAAAATAAAACTTGCAGGAAATAAGTTGTAGGCACAAGCCAGCTTGGTCTTGCCTCTGCCTCTGGTTCTAGGAGCGGAGGCAACTAACAAATTGCTGAANGGACTGTGTGTGTGCGCTCCCGCGCCTGTACATGCCACAATACATGAGTTGTCATGGTAGAAAGCATAAAAAACTTCATGCATGATTACACACAGAATCAACTGCAGCTGACGCAGTAGCGTAACAGAAGCCATCCGCAATTGCGGGATTCCCTTATGGCTGCAAAACTGAAGCTTCCCGCAATCCGGATCTTCATTATTTTGTCAAATTATCAGATTCAGCCATAATTTATTTTCCTATTTCATATTTGTCCTGTTTTTTATTTCTATTTAGAGTATATTCTATTGAAACCTATTTATGCATTTCTTTTGATATTTTGAAGGAGACTTTTTGTTATTG
Source organism: Phalaenopsis hybrid cultivar (assembly GCA_002079205.1). Classification (NCBI taxonomy): domain Eukaryota; kingdom Viridiplantae; phylum Streptophyta; class Magnoliopsida; order Asparagales; family Orchidaceae; genus Phalaenopsis; species Phalaenopsis hybrid cultivar. Next base: position 39,832 of record JXCR01012186.1, on the reverse strand, counting down.
TTTTGGGAGACGTAATTATATGTTTATGCTCTTCGGAGTGTTATATCATTTCCATTTTCAAGTGATGTGTTTGTCTATTGCTCGGTAACATGTGGTGGAAACTCTAACACATTGTTTCGTCGTCCAACTTGTTGATTTCAGCCAAGGCAGCTGACGACGACGTCGAACCTGCTGTCCAACAGCAGATTTATCCCCACAATCCCTTCCAAATACCAANAACATGTGGTGGAAACTCTAACACATTGTTTCGTCGTCCAACTTGTTGATTTCAGCCAAGGCAGCTGACGACAACGTCGAACCTGCTGTCCAACAGCAGATTTATCCCCACAATCCCTTCCAAATACCATCAAACACACATACTAGACTTTCCTCAATAATCGACAACGATCTCCCTATGAAATCCGCTTCCCAAATGCCTTCAAGGAGCCCTAAAACCATGTCATTGGGTATCAAAGCCTGGCAAATCCTAAATTTTTATGGATTCGTTTTTTCTACCCTAAATCCAAAATTCATAAAAAGAAACCTCAAACATACCCAATTTATTATTACCACAATTCCAAACCCTAATCCCAAAGTTCAAAATCCAACTTTTCTACCTTCATCAAAAATCCATCCCGACACCTGCCACTATAACCTTAAACTTCAACCAATCTTTGATTTTCAATCCTACACCTATCGAAAACTTGATTGGAAAAGGAGGATGTCATGTCACCAAATAGAAACTGTTTTAGAGCTGTCATGGAAATTCCTATGGAGGTTATGCAATAGAAAATCCTCCAACTATAACAGAGGTTTGAGAAGGCAATCCGAAGAGATCACTCATAACCCCAACGATGACACTCCAGAGTAAAGGAAAAAGTGAATGCCTTCAATCAGGAAGTTTTCAGTGATCAAGAACCATTACTCCAACAATCAGGCATATGGAATATAAGAGGAGAAGTCAAGATCTGNCCACAATTCCAAACCCTAATCCCAAAGTTCAAAATCCAACTTTTCTACCTTCATCAAAAATCCATCCCGACAGCTGCCACTATAACCTTAAACTTCAACCAATCTTTGATTTTCAATCCTAAACCTATCGAAAACTTGATTGGAAAAGGAGGATGTCATGCCACCAAATAGAAACTGTTTTAGAGCTGTCATGGAAATTCCTATGGAGGTTATGCAATAGAAAATCCTCCAACTATAACAGAGGTTTGAGAAGGCAATCCGAAGAGATCACTCATAACCCCAACGATGACACTCCAGAGTAAAGGAAAAAGTGAATGCCTTCAATCAGGAAGTTTTCAGTGATCAAGAACCATTACTCCAACAATCAGGCATATGGAATATAAGAGAAGTCAAGATCTTGGAGTAAAGANTGGAGAGACAGTCACCCCCCCCCCCCCCCCCCCCCCCCCACTTTTCACGTCCAGACTTGGGACTAGCAATGACAATGCTAAATAACTATAATAGTAGAATTAAAATGGACTTCTTGGTTTTATGGAATGATCATAATGAACACATATATGAAATATTAATTTAAAATTATAATATTTTGAATGATTATACATTATTCTTGGTTTATTTCTTAAAATTATGTNAGTGCAATCCCTTCCTTACGTCGTCAACAAAAAACAACGACGACAACGGTAAGCCTTTATCCTACTAAGTGGGATCTGCTGCATGAAAACTTTTTCTCCATTAAGTCCCACTGATTATTATATTTTCATTTAATTCTAATAGATTAAGATCATTTTTTATACAATATGCCCAAGTCTTTTTCTAGGTCTACCTCTACCTTTCTTAACATAAGTCGAATCTAAAACATCTACTCTCCTAACTGAATCATCTGATGGTTGATAGTTAGTTTGACAAAACCATCTAAGATGACAATCTAATCTTGTGAAGTTACACCAACCCTTTCACAGATAGATTTGTTTTGAATTTTGTCTCTAAGTGTCA